>JASVEL010000298.1:0-22892 GCA_032618575.1 Nicotiana noctiflora | reverse complement strand
GGAAGTGGGAAAGAATAACTATGGACTTTGTTAGTGGACTCCCTCGGACAGCGAGGAAGTTTGATTCAGTTTGGGTGGTGGTGGATAGGTTGACCAAGTCAGCTCACTTCATCCCAGTGTGTACTACCTATACCTCAGAGCGGTTGGCAGAGATCTTCATCCGTGAGATAGTGAGATTGCATGGAGTTCCTATTTCCATTATATCAGACAGAGGTACCCAGTTCACATCTCAGTTCCGGAGGACATTTCAGCGAGAGTTGGGTTCACAGGTAGAGTTGAGTACAGCATTTCATCCACAGACGGATGGGCAATCTGAGCGTACTATTCAGATATTGGAGGACATGTTGCGTGCTTGTGTCATTGATTTTGGTGGTTCATGGGCTGATTATTTGCCTTTGGCGAAGTTTGCTTACAATAATAGCTATCAGTCCAGCATTCAGATGGCACCGTATGAAGCTTTATATGGGAGACGGTGTAGGTCTCCAGGTTGGTTGGTTCGAGCCCGGCGAGGCTAGGTTGTTAGGGACAGAGTTAGTCCAAGATGCCTTAGATAAGGTGAAGGTGGTTCAGGAGAGACTTCGCACAGCTCAGTCGCGTCAGAAGAGTTATGCGGACCGGAAGGTCCGAGATGTGTCTTATTCAGTAGGTGAGAAGGTGTTGTTGAAAGTTTCGCCTATGAAGGGTGTTATGAGGTTTGGAAAGAAAGGGAAATTGAGCCCAAGGTTTATTGGACCTTTTGAGGTGCTTAGGAAAGTTGGGGAGGTGGCTTATATGCTTGCTTTGCCACCCGGTTTGTCGGGAGTTCACCCGGTGTTCCATGTATCTATGCTCCGGAAGTATGTCGGAGACCCGTCTCATGTGTTGGACTTCAGCACGATACAGCTAGATGAGGATTTGACTTATGATGTGGAACCGGTAGCTATTTTGGGTCGACAGGTTCGTAAGCTGAGATCTAAGGATATAGCTTCAGTGAAAGTGCAGTGGAGAGGTCGTCCCGTGGAGGAAGCAACTTGGGAGACCGAGCAGGAAATGCAGAGGAGATATCCACACTTGTTTGATGCTCCAGGTATGTTTCTTAACCCGCTCGCGGACGAGCGTTTGTTTAAGTTGGGGAGAATGTAACGACCCGGCCCGTCGTTACGGGAATTACCGCCCCGTTACCTTGCATTTACATACATTATGCTTTTAAATCAGTATTAGAATATATCGGGTGAGTTAGAAGTGATTTGGATTGAAAATGAAACAATTAGCATGTTTGAAGAAAGCTTGAATATGAAAAGTCAACCAAGAGTTGACTATTGAGTTAGAGTGCTCGGAACCGGATTATGATGATTCGACTAGTTCCGGGGGATCAATTATGACTTAGGAGAACAATCGGATTTGAATTCGGAGGTCCGGTGTAGTTTTAAGCTTGAATTGGCGAATGTTGAATTTTGGCGAAAACCGGATGGTAGGTGATATTTTGATCCGGGGGTCGGAATGGAATTCCGACAATTTCTGTAGCTTCGTTATGTGATTTTGGATATGTCTGCAAATTTTCAGGTCATTCGGACATCGTTTGATCGGGTTTTGGATTGAATGTTAGTTTTGGAAGTTTTGAAGAAACTTAGGCTTGAATCCGTGGTTAATTGGTGATTTTGATGTTTAGGATGGTGTTTTTATGATTGGAACAAGTTCGAATAAGGAATTAGGATGTGTTGGTGTGTTTGAATGAGGTCCCGGGGGCCTCGGGGTGTTTTCGGATGGTTAATCGGGAGCAAAATAGGGAAAATTGCAGAAAAATGGTGCTGCCTCTGTTGTTTCCGCTCCTGCGGAATTTTGGGCGCAGGAGCGGGTGCGCTGAAGCGGAAAGGAGCCGCAGAAGCGGCGACCGCAGAAGCGGAAGGGGAGCCGCTGAAGCGGAAGCGCGGAAGCGGACTGGGAGCCGCAGAAGCGGCCTTCGCAGAAGCGGAAGGAGAGCCGCTTGGGCGAGTCCGCAGAAGCGGACGTCTAGCCGCAGAAGCGGAACTATCCGCAGGAGCGGTCCAATCTCTGCAGAAGCGGACGCGTAGGAGCGGAAATATTTCCGCAGAAGCGGAAATCGCTGTAAGTTAAGTGTATCAGAAGTTAGAAAATTTCAGAAACATTTTAACATTTGGGGGTCTCGGCTTAAGGGCGACTTTGGGCGATTTTGAGGAAGAAATCAAGGGAAATCATCAGGTAATCAACTATGAACTCATATTATGATTAGTATTGATAATATCATGCAATTATATCATGAAAATGGAAGAATTGGGGTGATTCATGGAAGATTTAACCCTAGGTTTGAACTTTAGAAAATCAAGGTTTTGAACGAGCAAATGGAGTCCGATTTTGGTAAAATTGATATGCTTAGACTCGTATTGAGATGAGGGTTCCGAATATGTGACTTTCGTAATTTTTCGAGAATCGTACCGAAAGTCGGGTTTTACCAACTTAGTGTAATTTTGCGAATTTCATATAAATTGAAGTGGGTTATGATTCTTTGACCCGTAATTGATATAATTATTGTCATTTGACTAGATTCGACACACGAGGCATCGCAATTCAAAGGAAAAGGCATCGCGGACGATTCGACGACCGGCTAAAGGTGAGTAGTTTGTGTATATTGTAGCCTGAGGGTTTGAAACCCCGGCTTAGCACATTATGACGCTAATAGGGCGTGGCTCGCACACCGTGGCAGGTGCGGGATTGATTGTGATTGGGGATTGAGACTTGGTCCATCCCGGAAAGTGAATAACATGTTGTTAGTGTTGGAAATACACCGTATTTGCTATATTTGTGGGCTGTAAGCCTTGTTTGGGGCCTTGTGCCGATCTGTAGCGTCCTTAGAGGACAGCATTTATGTGATAGCTATAATTGCTTAAATCACTGATCTCAGTCCTGGAAATTGTAATCACACTTTTGAAATGCTAAGTCACCGGCTTTTTGCAAAATTAATAAAGTTAAAGTATTTTTCATAAATTATGAATTGAGAACTGGAAATAAGGAAAAATGAATTGTTTTGTGACTTAATTGCTTATTGTGGACTGAGTGTGGGATCGGGCTGCACGCCGCAGTGGTTGATATGAGGATCGGGCTGCACGCCGCAGCAGTATTGCGCTTGGGCTGTAGGAGCCCCTCCGGAGTCTGTACACACCCCCAGTGAGCGCCGTCGACGTTAAACTGGATCGGGCTACACGCCGTAGCAGTTATGTGCATTGCATTGCATCTGTATCTGTTGGATTACTCTGTGGTAGCTGTATTGTATTATTGTTGCTAGTTCGTAGGAGATTCGGACCGTAGTGTAGCTTCATATTGTGGTATTTTGTGGATTTCTTACTGTCAGCTACATGTATATATTTGTTACTCACTGAGTACTTAGTACTCACCCCTACTCCCTGCACCTTTTGTGTGCAGACTCAGGTACACAGGAGCAGTAGACGGACATCTCCAGCGTATACATTGTCACATCGAGTTGCTGAGGTAGCTGCCTACGTTCGCAGAGCCTAGCTTCTCCTCTCATTCCAGTTGTTATTGTATATTTTGTATTCGGACTTGAGTACTTCTATATCGTACTCTCTATTTCCTGTTGGTTTTGTTAGAGGCTCTAGACTTGTGACTCCGGATCTTTGGGAGTGTCAGTACTTTCGTTCAGTATTAATATTATTGGAGTTCTTAAACTCATTTATTCTTTTTGGGCTGTCCATTTGGGGACCGGTATTGTGTTATAATTAAATCGTTTGTTTGGCTGGCCTAGCTTGATTGTTGGGCGCCATCACGACTGGATTTGGGTCGTGACAAGTTGGTATCAGATGATCATATGTTGAACATAGCAATCCACAGTCCCCAATACATGGGTAACATTGAAGGAAGTTGCTCAGGGAGGCATTCATAAAAAAGATGAAACTGAAGTTGTACATGAAGGCATTGAAAACAAAGCTGTGACATTGGATGATTTTGAGCTTCCAGACAACTTATCACAGTTGGTTATTTTTGAAGATCCACTACCAGTTGAAGTAACCCCTCTTCATCCTGTAAGAACAAGGATGCCGGGAAAACATGCACGATCACCATTCACACCCTTGTACAGTACTGAAGGAAGCACATCTGCTGGGCCCAAATTTTTTCACCTGAAGCACCCTTTCACAAGTGTCATAGGCGAAGATGTAGATCCCGATTTGACAGATAGGTTCACAATCTGGTTATACACTTGCAATGACAAAGGAAATAGGAGGTATTATTCCTTTAATTTATACTGTCCATTTACCCTTTTTACAAATGAAAGGTTTAATTAATTTTTCTAAATGTTTTATTTGATTCAATCTTTTTGTTATTACGGGAGGAAAGATTTCTATTCAAGGAAGGATAACCAAATAAATCCTGAGTTGGATTTGGGTTGTGAAAAGATTGATAAGAATGAATGGTTCTATCACCTAGCTACCCCGGACAAGTAATCAATAGCAATGTAAGTATATAGCGTTTAAACTTCCATATCTGTTTTGTATTCAAATGAGTTGTGCACTTGTAGTTTTGAAATTTTTTAGTATGTGTCATTGTAGTTATATTGTAGATATTATATATGTTTTATTATATTTAGTCTCCATCTGTAATATTTGTTTTTTTGGACCTTATACAATAAATATTAAAATGTAGTTCATATGTAGTATTTTTGTAGTTGTTATGATTGAATTGTAGATGTAGTATGTCTTCAATACTGTTCATGATAACTACCATTAAATTGCATTAGTTGATGCCTTTGGTGTAACTGTAATATATTTTTTGTTTTTGTGGAGTAAAAGCGAAGCGACATGCTTTTTTTCAGAAATTCTAATATATAGTTAGTATGTAGTTGTTTTGTAGATATATGTTGTTATAATGTCACTTACTGTATATTTCAATTTTAATTTGGCAGCACATTGATGTTATTATGTACTATCTGAGAAAGAAGGAAAAATATGGCCCTAACATCAAGACAAGGTTTACAACAATCGATTGCTTGCTCAAGACAAAGATTGAAGCAATCTATGAGAAGTTCACTAGTTCTCCGCCGGATGTAAGGAATTCTGTGATTAAACCCGAGGATGATATTGCTGAATATATACTGGGCTACAGGATTCTTGCAAATGTTCCATGGGATGTTGTTGACTATGTGCTCATGCCTGTTAACATTGTTGATAACTTTTATTGGTTGTTGCTAGTTTTTGACATAAAGGATAGGCAGCTTTATGTTTATGATTCATTGGTAAGAGCAAAGCGTAATCAATCAGTTCAGACAATGGTTGAAAATTTTGCAAGAATTATTCCTCTTTATTTGTCATGCACTGGTTTCTATGGTAAACGTAAAGACATTGACTTCAAGACTTCAAAGTCATACATTGAGAAAGCGGTACGGACCCTCTCGGCATTCAATGGCTGGTTGCTGACATTTCACAACAGAAAGAAGGCTCACTGTAAAAAAACTAATCTCCCTTTCTATATGTTTTATCCTATTTTTTTTTGTTTTGTAGTTTGATATATACTGACAAATTATCATTTTATGCAGGGATTGTGGTGTATATGTGGCTGCTTTTGCGCAATATATTACTTGTGGTGATTTTTTCATCCCAAAGGAAGATTTGAGTGATATTGTCTCACATCGTATTCTCTATGGAGCTCTACTATGGGATTACGCCACAAAGAAGCTAGAAGATGGCTCAATTAGCGAGAGTGAGGTTACTGGCAGGCTTGCCAGAAGGAAGGGTGCACCGGCAAAAAATGAGAGGACTAAAGTTCAACGAAAGAAGAGATGAATTCTATTATTCCTAGTTGTGTCTGTGTAATTAGTAGTTGTATTGAAAAACAATGTAGGAATTAAGTCGTTTAGTTTTTGTACAAAATTTTTTTTTGATAACAGATGTTATACTCGCGTACTCGAGTTCTCTAATACCTTCAGGTGCCATTTAACATATTTATATAAATGTCAGTTGTTACAAATCATAAAGATGAATTAAATACAGGTATCCTAACATCCATGTTGATAACAATTATCAATTTAACTACAATTGAACTATATTTAACTACATTTCAACTACAAATTAGAAATAACTATTGTAGATGACTACATGTACACTACACCTAAACTACATTTTAACCACAATATGGAAACAGTTGACATTGAGTCCTTTATTTATTTAAGTCATAAAGTAAGAAGTTTAATTGTTATATAAAAAATGAAAAAAATTCACGTTTGAATGCATACAAACAATATGTAAATATATAGCCACACAAATTGATGATTCTAGTTAAATTTCATCTTCAAATCCAATACAGGTTATCAGTCAGATCTGAAAAATCTTATTTACGCTAAAATATTTAAATTGAATAACTATTCTGACTACATAATATTCATTTCTTTTTTGGTGCATTCTTGCAAGTTCTTTTGTTATGCCCTTCAACTCCACAATTGTCGCATGACACCTTGTACTTCTTTGACTTTATTTCATCAAATGTTTTATATCTTTCCTTCTGAGATCTCCATGGATGCATTTTATCTCCCGCTGGTGGCTTTACTACCTCATCCAAAATATGTTGGGGAACTTCCCATTTGGCTTCATCAGGAAGAGGATTTACTGGGATTTCATAGGTAAGAAGAAGACTCTCCCTTGTGTAATACGGAGAGCAATAGTTTTCAGGTGTTTCATTCCTTTGCCTTAATGCTGCTAGAGCATGCACACATGGAAGTTCCTCAAGTTGGAATTGTCCACAACTACATTTCTTATTTTGTAGACATACAATGTACCGCTTCGCACCATCTAACACGGTATATATATAATCTGTTGAAGCTCTCACCTACAATTCAAAAACAAACAGAAAAAATGATACATCAAAAATTTAAATGGATTATATACATTTTATCTACAAATTATCTACAAGTAACTACAATTATCTACAATGATACTACATTTTAACTACAATCTGAAACACTGCATCTATCACTATTTTTTTTTCTCCTGCAGCAATCAAGAATATCTTACCCGTAGTTTCTGAGATAACGTGTTTTTATCATCCAACTATTTGTGGAATTTTTGACCAAGGAATGTGAAAGTAGCCTTTGCCTTCAACAACTTTTCTTTTGTCCAACGTTCAATAAGAGTTCTCATATACTCAAATAGGTCATATATTGGCAGCTCTCTTTCCTCTTTCGTTACAGCATTTAACAACTCGGCAATGTTTGACGTCATAGTAAAAGTTCGATTCACCGTTGCATGTACTCTTGACCATCTATGATAGCCAATATCATATAGGTAAGACTTTACACGCGGCTCTACCTCTTCAATCTTCATCATCCTTTCATTGAATTCATCCAGAGTATATGACCGGGATGTAGCAAAGTACAATTCATGTAATTGTAGATGTCCCTTTTTGAATTTTGATCTTATATTTGTCCATATATGCCACATACAAGAGTAGTGTGCCATCCCCGGATAGACAACTGATGTTGCCTTCAATATACTCTCATGCCTATCTGAAACAACACACATTGAAGGTCTTTCTCCATATGCCTCCTTGAATTTCTCAAAGAACCACTTCCAAGACGCGTCGTTTTCATAATCAACCACAGCATATGCCAAGGGCAAAATAGTGCTTATATTTTGTGTTCATAAAATAATATTAAATAACAACAACACTTGGATATTGAGGTTAAAGATAATTAACTTTATTTATTTATCTAACTACAAAACGACTACAAATACACTACAATTTAACTACAATATATAAATTATTCACATTGTACAACAACAACAACAACTACCCAGTATGTTCCCACAAAGTGGGGTCTGGAAATTATTCACATTGTATATATTAAAAATGTTCCATCAATCACAACAACCGGCCTACAATGTTTCCAACCATTGATTGATGTAGAAAGAACAACAAAGGCGTATAAGAAGCAATCATCTGCTGCCTTCTTTAGTTTAACAACAGAACCAGGATAAATCTTCTCAAGAATATAAAAATATTTTGGTAATTTGTTGTAGGAGTCACACGGATTTCCTCTCAAAAAATATAATGCTTTTTCCTTTGCTCTTCATGCTTGCATGTAGCTTAAGTTCAGTCCATGTTCAGATAACATGTCAGTTTGTATGTCCTTTGGTGTGTAGACAGACTTAGGATCACAATACTTTGGAACAACCATGCTACCAACTACTGATGTAGTACGTTTGCGTTGTATGAATGTTTCATCCATTATGCAATATGTGTGTTGTCGACTGAAACTTCTTATCTTGAACATTGCAGAATCGTTAATTGACGTTGCCTTGAAATGTCATTTGCAGCTTTCAGCTACACATATAAGCCAGTAGCTAAAACAAAGTTATTACACTATGATTAACTACAATTAACTACAAATACTCCCATACATAAAGCATAACTACAAATAGAATACAACAAGCTAGTAGCTACACAAATTTAGTTTACACTACAATTAACTACAAATAGAATAAAAGATAACTACATACCTTCTATGACTAGATCTTTTTACTCTGAACTGGAACTTGTGCTGCACTGAATAATTCCTCATTGCAGCAACTATTGTTTGCTTGTCCTGATACACTTGTCCTTCTTCAATACATAATTGCTTAGATTCAGTTATTATTTCATTTTGATATTCCTCTATTGCTGGTGACGACAGAATCTCTAGTAACCTTAGTGATCCTGAAGAACCCGAAGAATATAAATTCAAAAATGTAGTAACTATGCAGGGTAAATATGAAATCGACAATGCTTTATATAAATATTATAGTTAATTTGTAGTGAAATGTAGTTGAATTGTAGTTAGTAAATAAATCCATAACACTCTGCAATTCGGATCAAGCATACATGTACTGGTGCTTTCATTGGTGATTGCCAATTCCATATTGAAATCTCTAACACTTATACATAACTGATACGAACCTAAGTTCCTATTATCCTTTTTCGTTTCCATATACACAGAAACACCCATATCATTCCTAATTTCCATTGGAGGACAATCTCATCCACAATGTATTTGATTTCTACAATTTTCTCCGATGTATCCATCGATAATTGTTCTGTAGTTGTAGAAACGAGATTTGCGTAGCTTGAATTATCATCTACCACAATGACGTCAACTTGCAAATCTCTATATCTTCCATATTTATCCCAATTACCATTCGATTTCAGTATAATTGTGATTTTTGCCATGATTTTGTGTAGTTAACAGAAAAAAATTCGAAGACCTAATATAGATGGGAGACTCTATCTCGTTCAGTTGTATTTCTATAATTTTAGAACAGAGATCGACGAAGAACGGTTTGTAGAAGAAAATTGTATTTCTACAATTTGATTTTTGGATAATTCGTAGTTTTTGTGAATAGGAGTGAGAACAGAGATCTCGTTCAGTTGAAGGAGTGGTTTTCGCAGCTACAAATATTTTTCCTTTTCAGAATTTTGAATTAAATACAAAGATTCTTCCATCTGATTTCTAGCCTACAATTGCGCGCGTTTTTTGGGCAGAATCTCTTTAAATTTGATTTGGTATATAAATTGTAGACAATATGTTAATAGGTCAGGTAATTTACTAATTTTGTACATTTTTAGTAATAATATTTGCTATATGATATAGATATGAAAAAATCCCTTTTGAATTTCTCCCAATTCTTGGTGAACCTTGTCCATCTTAAGTGACAAAAATTGCACGTTACTCTTTATACACTCTGTATATAGTCTAACCTTAAATGCACGGTACTAAGATTATTTAGGGCATATACTTCTAAAACTAGGTGTTCTCCTCGTGATTATCTAACAACTAAACGGCCACGTGTTGTCCTTGTGTAAGCTTGAAATATTTATGTATTTGGAATTCTTACATAGACTAGCTGCCCCCCAAAATAATAGTCAATTTTTGTATATATACACACATACATAATTTGTATACAATTTATGTATATTTGACTAACGTTAGTAATTATTTGAATTCAGCTGTATAAATCCACTGTACCAATTTCCTCAGTTTTCAGAGGATACACAGTACCTTTATTCAGATACAAACTGTAAACAGCTTACCCAGTACCAGTACAAAAGATAAGGTCCAGAGAGACAGAGTTCACCCAAAAGAAAAAGAAACGATTTCTTCCCTCGCATGGTATTTGGACAAGGTTATTTCCACACAGACCCAAGGCAACGTAAATATAAGGATCTTATTTGGTCCACCACATAAGGAAATCTTTGCGCCTATTAATCTTCTTCTGCAATTGAAGAACTCCGTATAGAAGTGCCTCAGCAGTAGGTGGGCAACCTGGAACATAAATGTCAACCGGAACAATCCTGTCACAGCCTCGCACAACAGAGTATGAGTAATGGTAGTATCCTCCACCATTTGCACAGCTCCCCATAGAAATGACCCACCTTGGCTCGGGCATTTGATCATAGACCCTACATGAAAAAGCAATATGGCTTAATATTTGACTCATTAAACAAAAAGGGTACCTTATGTTAGAGTAATTAATTACTAGGAGACATTCAAATATTCCCCTTTTTTACCTCTCTGAGTTTTTCTTTAGAGACGAATTGGACTATGCAAGTCCTGAATAAACAGATTCCAGAGCATGCAAGATTTGCTAAGAAACATAGGTGAAAATCTAGATAGTGTAACATGTATGATTCAAGATCCAAACACAGGGAAAATGCACCAGCAGTGGATCAAACTTAGAGAATTTTGGAAAATTTAGGCATCTCTAGGTCAGATGACTATAGGTCCACATATGTGGTATGTTAAATTGAGAGGATCTAAAAGTAAACTAGCGACGAAGAAAATGAGCAAATACAAAACAAGACAAGCAAAATAGAGCGCTCAATGCCTACTACTCCACAAAAACTACGCATTATTATTGGAGCAATCTGGTTCAGTTTGAAAGGTCCGGATAGTTCCATTTTATTTCTGACACCTCTGTTTTGATCTGGGCTTTTTTATCAAGTATAATTTTATCGATGATGGAAACTTCTTGGTATACAAGAGGCACCCAAAAAGATAAAGAATCTACAGACAAATATGATTCTCTACATAAGACACCCAATTTACCATACAAAATGGAATTCATGGGTGCACCAAAAAGACATTAAAAACTGGAGGCAATTCCTCACATGTCAATTCGTGTTCTTGCCCCTGTAAAAGCTCTCCTATTTCCTTCTCTCTATCCACATAAGTGCTAATGGAGTAACATCCAACACCTGGATTATCCTCTTCGATCCAATAAAAGCCCAACTAAATAATGCATCCTTCACAGTACCCAACATGGTCCATTGTATCCCGAACCATCTAAAAAACTACCACCACATACTTGTGATTAAACTACCACCACATACTTGTGATTCTACCTGACGATGTAGTAAGAGATAATCCATGCCCTCCCTGACTGTTTACACATGAAACGCCAACAAACATATATAATCTTCCTTTTCATCAAGTTTTTGGCCGTCAGAATTGCATCCTTAGCCACCGAGTAGGCGAGAAAAAAGGACACCTTTCTTGATGCATTAGAATCCAAACCAATAGATGAGAAATGTGACTTTTCTTTAGCTAGCAACTTGTGGCAGTAACTCTTAAATGTGAATCCTCTAGTGTTCCCTAACACCCATCTAAGTCCTGGCTCTCTACCAGTAAGGTTTGTTTAGAGTATCTCAAGTAGACTTTGAAACTCTGTATCTCCAAATCTTGAAAGTTCCTTTAAAATTGAGATCCTAAATAACACTGTCCTCGTGTAACATTTGGAATTTCTGGATTGTCATCTGTTTTTTACAAGAACTACAGAGATATTCAGGAAAGTGATCCTCAACGTGTTTTGCCCCTAGCCATCCCCACCTTAGTCTTAACAGCTTCTAGCTGACTAAATGAAATTTTGCTCAGTCAGCTGAACCCCATAGGAAGTTCCTCTATAGTCTTTCCAATTTTCCAGTTATGGTAGCGAGTGCCTGTTGTATAAACATGAAATAAGTGGGAATGCTCAATGGTGTGTTTTTGACGAACACTTTCCCCTTTAGACAAATACCTTTTTTGCAAGCCTACAAGTCTTTCTCTACCCTTTCTACTGCTGGATTTCACATTATTGTTTTTTGTTATTTTTTTCTGGATCGATAAACACTAATGTTCTCTGTTTGAAGTAGCTTTTATATGTAAGCCATAAAGGTCACAACTCCAAGGATACCGTTGTAATGACGCACCATTTACTTGATAGGAAAATTAATCACATCAGCTTTATACCATGATAAGCCCCTATATGATAGGGGTGGAAGGCGCAAAACGGTAAAACCAAATTGTTAAGATCTTTTAACAGTCAGATATATGAACAGCAGGTAAAACCAACAGAAGGCATTCTAAGTACGTTGATAGAATACCACTACTACAAAGTTCAACAGATGATCGAAGACTGCAGAGCAATAAACACATTGACCTATAGAAACAAGTGTAACATGAATGAGCTCTGATTTGAGATTCATTTGGGACTGACACAGATGTCCCCCAACAGAAAGGAGGGTCTCCTTCTAGGACTTCACAGGATAATGGTGAACAAAATCAAAAACTTTTAAATCTCATTTATTTTTATCTTGAAAGGACACAGATCAAGTTACCCAGATGTAGTGTTCAGCATTTTTTATACAAAGAGAATACCTTGGAGAATTGAGTACAAATCTGAAAAAGGGAGTAGAAAGAAGAAGAAAAAGAGAAATCACTATGTTTTACTACTCCATTTTCCTTTCTTTCCTTTTTTGCTAATCCCCTAACCAAATCCCAGAAGTGTATGTTCCATTTAACAAGTATTGTTGAAGGCTCAGGAATCCATGTACATAGCAGGGTACGTGTTTCATCTCGCTTAAGCAGCAGTTCAGTGCAGCCACAGGTGCGCTAAGCCATGCTCCTCGACGCCTATAACTCACTCTTGAAGAGGACAACAGTAAGTATTACTCCATCTATTTCAATTTATGTGTATAGTTTGTCTCGACATGGAGTGCAAAAAAGAAAGAAAAACTTTTGGAACTTGTGGTTTTAAACATTCTATGAGATTTCTCATGCTATAAAAACATTCCATTAAGGGTAAAATTGGAAGTTTAAAGTTATATTATTTCAAATGTAAAAATTTCAAAATGGAAAGGACTAACAGGGAAATAATGCCACATAAAATGGAACGAAGGGAGTTTTCTGACAGAGCTAAACA
The DNA here is from genome assembly GCA_032618575.1 of Nicotiana noctiflora. Taxonomy (NCBI): domain Eukaryota; kingdom Viridiplantae; phylum Streptophyta; class Magnoliopsida; order Solanales; family Solanaceae; genus Nicotiana; species Nicotiana noctiflora. The sequence continues at coordinate 9,681 of JASVEL010000298.1, read as the reverse complement.
GCAAGTATTACTTCGCAAATCAATATGTTAATTGTTAAATAAGGAAATGTTAGTGATGAGAACAACACAACAACAACTAGCTTCAATCTCAAACTAGTTGGGTTGGCAGAATGAATCCTCATTATCATAAATGCTTGGTTTGGGTCCACGATATTTTAATACTCCATATTATCTAACACTAGGGGTTCTCTAATCTACTCAAGTGGTTATAATTCTAATATAGTAAGAGTCTTCTAGTTGATATCACCTGTAGAGATTTTGAACTTCCATTGTTCTGGATTTTGAGATATCCTAAATCTTTTGAAGTAGCTTATTTTCATAAGAGTTTAGGTCTACCGTCTACTTCTTCCTCTTTTAACAACTTCAATTATCATAGTCTGTCATCTTTTACTCTTCAGTCTTTACAAGCTCTTACACTACATTGCAAGACAATCATACTCTCATACACCTTCTGAATTTATTGTTAAACATTGGTAACTTTTTGTCACATTAACAGTCAATCATATCCATCATAAAACCATGACAAAAGTTAGTAACATGTTGAAAGCATCAAGACACAGTATAGACTAAATGAAGTAGAAAAAAGAGAGGCCACAACAGCAAATCTACACATTGACCAATATACAATAATACCAATAAATCTAGGCACTTACGAGGAATTAAAATATCTAATGGCTACTAAAGCTAACCATTTAAAAGAGCACTACCAGTGTGAGGCAGATTATAGTCATCATACCAGCACAAAAATGTTTTCAGTATGGTATTTATGCTTAACTTCTTGTCCTTTCTTATACTGAGCGCTTATCCTCCTAACAATCTGGAAATTGGGATGAATACATTACTTATTTGAAGCATCACATTTTGATGCTCGACTTTATCACCCTATATTACCAATAAAACTTCTAAATAACATGACAAAAGATACAAAACAACTATGCCTCAATACCACGCAAGTTCGGGTCCGCTCTATTTAAGACCATTTTGTGAGAATTCAATTACTTGTAGAGTTTTTATGTGTGAAATTTAGAAAACAAATCCTTAGGTACGTTTTCACAACAACCCTCCATGGATACATAGGCACAACTTTAAAGAGCCTGGATGAACTACATGTTATATTATATCATATACCAGCTCTTTATAATGCGATCCCACTTTCTGAAATTACATTGTTCCTGTGAGCTATGTTCATTCTGAAGCCCACTATACACTCCATGAATAACTTCCAAAGCATGGTAAAGTTCCCCCAATTATTCATATTTTCCTCTATACAATAGATATTTTATACAGCAATAGTGTTCTTCCACCATTTACTTTTCTACTAATATACAAATAAATCCATCAACACCGACAAAAGAATAGTTCCAATATCATAACCTAGAATCTCATTCATTATACTCACATTAAGACGGCGACAACAACAACAACAACAACACTACCCAGTATAGTCCCACAAGGTGGCGTCTGGGGAGGATAATATGTAGACAAGCCTTACCCCTACCCAAAAGGATAGAGAAGTTGTTTCCAATCGACCCTCGGCTTAGGAAAGGGGAAGCAACAACAAAAACAAAAACAAAAGAGCATTAGTAATTCCGGCAAAAATCGCATAAATGGTTATCTAAACATAAGAATTATACATAAAATGACATGCAATAATATCAAACAGTAGCTAACATAAATAACTACCATAAGGGAGACACAATCCAATGCACGAAACATCTATGAGTCGCCCTGACAAGCCAACCCCGGGAAAGGAGTACAAAAACTTCAAGGAGCCCCTATTAATGACAAGCCTCACCCAACTCACATTAAGACAACGCAGACAAAAAATCAATAACTATATAAACAAATTGACGAACATTTTGTTCAAGTATATAAACGACTTAACCGAACAACCGAACTACAAATGCCCTGACAGTATAACAAATCATTTAATCCATTGAGCTATCATCTTTCGTAATATCCTTCATTAGATGATTGATCCCACTGAAACACAAACAACATTAACAGTAATCGAATTTCCCTAAATGTGCCTATAGGAACTAAATTCCTAAGGAAAAATTTGAATCCAAATATAGCCAAAACAGGAAGAAAAAAAAAGGGATTAATAGCTAGAAGTAATACATACTTGCGAAGAGCAGGGGCCATTTTATTGGTAAGTGTACCAGCAACAATCATACAATCAGATTGTCTCGGGCTAGGTCTGAAAATTACACCAAATCGATCAAAATCATAACGCGCAGCTCCAGCGTGCATCATTTCGACGGCGCAGCAGGCCAGCCCAAATGTCATGGGCCAAATGGACCCACGACGAGCCCAATTCATCAGATCGTCGACCTTTGATATCACATACTCCGCCGTTTTTGATATACCAGCCGGCGACGTCGTGGACGGAGGCGGCGCGTGACCGTACGTGGCCGGAAAAGACGAAGGTTGCTGTGAGAGTACTGGGAGGGTCGTGTGGATCGTCGCCGCCCTTTGAAGGAACGGTGCCGCTTCGGTTAGCCGTTTTGCGTTTCGAGCGATTAACGCCATTACCGGATTCAATGGAGAGAGAGTATGCCCGCCTATAAATTAGTCTGAAAATGACTCAAAATATTAGTTTTTTTTTTAATTAGATAAGAAGAGTGTATATATTTAATAAAAATATGTATATTGTAAATTAAAATTAGCGAGCGAATACAAAAAGCTTATATGATTCGTTAATACGACTAATTGGACAAACTTAGGTTAATTCGTTTTAAAACTAAGTGGTAAATATTTGTAAAGAAAAATGATTGTCAATAAGAAAATACACGTAACAACATTATATTAAAGAAGTGAGTCATAGAAAAACTATAAGTTGATGATTAAAAAAATTAATAACTACTTGACATAAATAGTTTGGACATAAGTTTTATACTTTAAAAAAAAGAGGTTTTTCATAAGAAACAAAAAATTTGTCATGAAAGTAACTTGATTTCTTTTTAAAAAAAAGTGAGTGAAACAAAAAAACTTAATCATCTGAAAAGTTTTTGTTATTGAGAAAGTACTAAAATCACTTCTTTCCTTTGAGGAGACTTTAAGTTTTGAAATTATGAATAGCATAAAACGGAACACATGTAAAGCTGTAGTATAAATTATTTTGAGTATAATAAATCTTCAAGGTAGCTAGTTTTGAAAAGCTGTAGTATACTTGGATAATTCCATGTTTTACTTTAACATAGAAGATTTCAAAACAAGGTCAATTTTACTAGAAGAAAAGTGATAAAGTTCTATAGATTTACAAATCATCTTTTGACGTTAATAACAAGAACTTTCAATTTGCTTCAAACAAAAGAGAAACAGTAGGTCAAATTTCAAAGCGTTAGGTAAAAAGTTGCAAGGCTACTAATTTTAAAAGACACTTAATAGATTTAATATGGTTAAAAGTAACTAAATATTGAATCTATCACTCCATACCTAACATCATATTTATATTAATAGATTGATATTTTTACTACTACTCAAATTAATGCCTACTAAATAAACAATCAAGACACACATAAAATATAGATCACCAAAATGTATCTTAAGCAAAAATATAATAAAAGTAAGATAGAATAATAAATAATCTTCTATCCAATTTAATTAGGAAGAATAATCCTCCATTTATGCTATTGGAGGAAGCCACAAGAGAGTAGTGCTTGGTTCAACTTCGGCAGCGGCTTTGAGTCTCGCCTGAAACTCTTGTTGCTCCGGTGTTTGACATGCAAAGAAAAAATAGAATAAAGATTAACAGACATCTCAAAGATTCTCACATTAAATTATCAGGTAAATAATTTTAGCTTATTTCCGCATATTTACATCAAAGAATAAACCATACAACAACAACAACAACAACAACTACCCAGTATGTTCCCACAAAGTGGGGTCTGGGGAGGAGGGTAATACGTACACAGGCCTTACCCCTACCCGAAAGGGTAGAGAGGCTGTTTCCGGCCGACCCTCGGCTCAGAAAAAGGGAGAGGAAATCAACAAACAAAACAACAAAACAATGTTAGTAAATCCGGGATAAATCAAATAAATAATTATCTAAATATAAAACCAAAAGTAGAATGACATGCAATAATACCAATCGGTTACTACCATAAGAGGCACAATACAATACATTAATTAACTATAGAGATCGCTACCAAACCCCAATCAACCCCTAACAGAAGTACTACGAATTCTAGAAGGCCCTACCCTACAACCCTAATACTAAACCTCCAAACTTTCCTATCAAGGGTCATGTCCTCGGAAATCCCCATTCTAGCCATATCCCGCCTAATCACCTCACCCCAATACCTCTTAGGCCTCCCTCTGCCTCGACTCGCGCCAACCACCGCCAGTCGCTCACAACTCCTCACCGGTGCATCAGGGCTTCTCCTCCGCACATGCCCAAACCACCTGAGTCTCGCTTCTCGCATCTTCTCATCCACCGGGGCCACCCCCACCTTCTCCCGAATAACTTCATTCTTAATCTTATCTAATCTGGTGAGCCCGCACATCCACCTGAGCATCCTCATCTCCGCAACTCTCATTCTCTGGACATGAGAGTTCTTCACGAGCCAGCACTCCACCCCATACAACATGGCAGGTCTAACCACCGCTCTATAAAACTTTCCCTTGAGTTTCTGTGGAACTTTCTTGTCACACAAGACTCCTGATGCGAGCCTCCACTTCAACCACCCCGCTCCTATACGGTGAGTGACATCCCCGTCAATCTCTCCGTCCCCTTGAATCACTGATCCAAGATATCTGAAACTGTCCCTCTTGGCTATGACCTGAGATCCCAGCTTCACGTCCCAGCCTACTTCGCTCGACTCGGCGCTAAACTTGCATTCTAGATATTCTGTCTTAGACCTGCTTAGTTTAAAACCCTTAGACTCGAGGGTCCGTCTCCAGACCTCCAACCTCGCATTAACACCAGCCCTCGTCTCGTCTATCAAGACTATGTCGTCAGCAAAGAGCATACACCATGGCACATCCCCTCGAATATGGCGAGTTAGAGCATCCATTACCAAGGCAAATAAGAGAGGGCTTAACGCAGATCCTTGATGTAGCCCCATAACCACCGGAAAATGGTCCGAGTCGCCACCCACCGTCCTAACCCTAGTCTTGGCTCCATCATACATGTCTTTGATCACTCTGATGTAGGCTTCTGGCACGCTCTTCGCCTCCAAGCATCTCCACAGAACCTCTCTAGGGACCTTATCGTACGCCTTCTCCAAGTCGATAAACACCGTATGCAGGTCTTTCCTCTTATCCCTGAACAGTTCCACCACCCTCCTCACAAGGTGGATAGCTTCTGTAGTAGAGCGACCCGGCATGAAACCAAACTGGTTCACGGATATAGATGACATCTCCCTCACCCTCGCCTCGATCACCCTCTCCCAGACCTTCATGGTGTGACTTATTAATTTGATACCCCTATAGTTGTTGCAACACTGGATATCCCCTTTGTTTTTGTACAAGGGAACCACTGTACTCCATCTCCACTCCTCCGGCATCCTCTTGGTCCTAAAGATCACGTTGAACAACCTCGACAACCACTCCACTCCTGACCTACCCATGCATTTCCAAAACTCCACCGGAATTTCGTCTGGCCCAGTCGCTCGACCCCTACTCATCCTACGCAACGCCCTCAAGACCTCCTCCTCCTTAATGCGCTTGCAGTGCCCGAGGTCTCTAGGACACTCTGAATGCCCCAGCTCCCCTAGCTCTAAGACTCGATCCCCCTCTTCGTTAAGCAGGTCTCGAAAGTATTCCTGCCATCTCCGCTTGACTTGCGACTCCCCCGTCAGGACCCTACCATCCTCGTCCTTGATGCACCTAACTTGGTCTAGATCCCGCGCCTTCCTCTCCCTCACCTTAGCCAATCGGAATAACTTTCTGTCCCCGCCTTTAAAGTATCAATCTTTTCAAATACATAAAGTATGCATGTGGGTACCATCTTAACATGATGTGTCTTAAAAGATTCAATTCTAACAGAAGGGGAAGTACAAGTTAAAATTAATAAATGATGAACCTATTCAAGCAACTAATTAATTATTAAGTGTAAGAGATTATATTAGATTATGTTTGAACAACTAAATTTAGCTACGTGAATTTATCATACAAAATATTCAACTTGATTAATTATTTTTATATTTAGATATGCATATTTCAATGACCTATTCACACATGCATGAGCTACGTTGGCTAGATTTCAAATGGTTAAAGTCTAAAGTTTTGTCTTGTCTTTAAGAAATTATAGCCCTTTTTTCTTTTGTCATCTTTTCTTTGTTTTTATTTTCATGGATCCTACATAAACTAGTTTAAACATAAGAAGCACTTTGGTAAGACAATTATATTAAGCTATATATTTTCACTTATTAGCATGATTTATGGTATTACCGTAAAAAGCTTGATTAAATAAAATTCCTTATTTTAATAGAGAGTATGAAACTACCATTATATTATCCAATCAATCGTCAAAAATAGAATGGTCTAATCTTTTAAAAAATAACAAATATGAGAATAAGCACATTTTTCTCAACTTTAACTAAAATGCGGAAGCATGATATATCTACAAAGAAAGTGAGCCAATAACTAAATATGTTAGAAATTCATATTAATACATCACTTCGGATCGACAAAGAGCTTCAACACATATTCTTATGATATGCAAAAATGTGAAAAACACAAACCAAAACCAACACTACTTCAAACACATATGCTAAATTGCCAATATACTTTAATAAGGCAACAGAAAAGAAATGGAGAAAAGCATTGACCTTTTTGTGGGCAGCGAACGGTTCGTCGTCAAGAAGATCTACTATCTCCAACTTTCGTTCAACTTTTTTGGAAGATTGTCAATGTGTTAGGTAATTGTGTTCTTCTTCGATTATTACAATATACATTGCAGTATATTATAAATTATAATAGTATATTGTTGCAGTATAGCTATATACTCATACAATATATTGTATACCATAGCGGTATATTATAGTTGTGTTTTTCGATTTTCAACTGAAAGTTTCGATTTATCTCCTCAAATCGGCTCCAAATGCTATCAAATTTTAGTATGAACTTTTAGAAGATACTATAAACAATATTTAACAGTACTCACTATCAATCAAACAAAAAATCTTCAAAAATAAAATTGAACCTCAAGCCCAACAATGATGGATATTCAAATACACGTATTGGTAGATTTCAAGTTTCACTGAGGAATATCATCATTCTCGAGGCTTTCATGCATGAATGCTAAGACCTTAGCTACAATGACTGCAATTCCTAATCTGCTTATTGCCCAGTCGAAAATTTGGTTGCCCGAGATGTTGAAATGGACAATTATATGCAGTAACTTTACCTTTTCATATTCATTTTCTATGTATGACGTACAAACTTGTTACCAGATTATTTTTTATATAGGAAAAAGCCGATAGGTATAAATTAAGTTAGGTAAAATGAAGAAGAATAAGAAGAAGAAGAAAGGCGGGTAAATAGTTTGGGGAACATGGGTAAGAATAATAAATAATTTGGGTGTGAATATTAAAGGGTAAATAATTTAGAACTAATGTGTATAAAGTGAGATTTTCTCATTTCTTTGCCCGTCCAAATAATTTAGAAAATTTATTAGAACAAAAATTTGAAAACTAAGAATCCTGAAATTGAATTGAGGTTTTATATTCAGTTTGCTCAATAGAGTTGTATTGGTCATAATTTAATTCCACGACAATCAATAAGACCGATCGTTCATTTACTTTGACGCAAGCGTAATAGGCGCCGAGATCACTTCGATTGAGGATGCTGTCCATATCCACCGAAAATGACTGTCGAGGTCGCGACTCATCGGATATGTCCGAAATAACCTTCTAATGTGGGCCCGATCCCCAAAAGGCCAACTCTTACAGTAATGACTATAAATACAAAAGGAGGAATCCAAAGAAGGGGTTCCACTCTCTCCCCATGGAGACTCTAAAAATACAGAGTAAAACACAAAGTGAGAACCCAAGACAAAATATACAGAATGAGGGTAGATCGAACGAAACGTGATTGTAATGATCTGAACCTCTCCATGGAGAGGCAGACTGCTCTATTATCATGAATAAAGATCACCGATATTTTCTTACCAGTACAAACATCTCCATTATCTTTTCCTTTGTTAAATTTTGGATGTGTTACGACTTGCTATGATTGGCCCTTCATTTACATTGATTGTTTTGGATTCATAAATGCTTGTTAACATTTTGAGTCAAATAATTTAGCGCAGCCTGTGAGGATATCCTAGCAAGATCGCATAGCCCTTCCTAAAATCAGAAACAAAAGGAAAACACCAAGAAGAGAGAAAATAACTCAATCAGAGCAAGCCTGATTCATCTCATCTGCACACAAGTACTAGGGCTACGAGCCATCGACTCAAATTACTCAACGAATGTTCAACGACAGTTGAACTGTGACTCAGGCCATGAGCCTTCGCCAAATTAATTCAACCATAGTTGAACCAGTGCTCGGGCTACGAGACCTCGACTCAAATTACTCAACGAATGTTCAACGACAGTTGAACTGGGACTCAGGCCATGAGCCTTCGCCGAATTAATTCAACCATAGTTGGATCAGTGCTCGGGCTACGAGCCCTCGACTCAAATTATTTGTTTGACCCAAAAACTATGGGTTACTTTTTGAGTTAGGGACAATCAAAAATTATAAGAGGGTAAATCGGAATTAGTGATAATATATTCAAGGACAGTTCTATGATTTGTATGTAGATTGTTCTAGTGAAATCGCAAGAGAAATTATTGAAATGTTAAAGCTAGACAACAATAGAGAAATGAGAGAGAGAGAGAGAATGATAGATAAAGGTTGTATTATTAATGAATAATAACACTTGTCCTACAAATGAGGGAGGCATTTCCTTATATAGAAGGAAGGCCCCCTCGCCAACACATTACTTCATTTCTGTCACGACCCTAGTTCACCAATCGTGAACATGTCGTGATGGCACCTAGTCCCCACGACTAGGTAAGCCTAACACGTTGCGGAATATACCAGTTTATGAATATTTAATAAGAATTAACGGAAAATAAGATGAAAGGAATGAAATTCGTGCCGCTTGGCACATACACCAGTCAAATACGCTGTTTAAAACACTACCAAGACCCGGAATCCCACGGGTAACACAGACTAAAAGAGATCATACAATTGTAGCTCTATGTAAAAGGAGTATCTAACAACGGAATGAAGGAAAAACATCTACTAGCACTAGAATAGAAGGAAGGCTTCCGGATCCGCGGACGTAGCAGATCATACCTCGAGGTCTCCCAAAACGCTGCTGAATCACCTGGTGTGAGCCTGCCCTGATGTACCTGGATCTGCACAACAAAAGTGTGCAGAAGAGTAGCATGAGTACACCGCGGCGGTACTCGATAAGTGCCAAGCCTAACCTCGATGGAGTAGTGACGAGGAAGGTCAGGGCCCTACTGAGAAGCAATAATATAGTGATAATAACAATAATAAACAGTTTAAATGATAATAATTTCCGCAATAGCAACAATAAAATGATTACTGCAATCGTCTACAATTTAGCTAACAACAAATAACCAACTCAATAAAACCAGTCCAGGACCTGTGGGAATCGAACCCACAGTCCCATTGACAGTACCTCTGGGTCTCCGGGAATCGAACCCGCAGCCCATA
>JASVEL010000297.1:0-97022 GCA_032618575.1 Nicotiana noctiflora | reverse complement strand
GTGAGCACGTGATTTTTGCCCTATACGAGAATTACTCCCAAAATGTCAAAATAAAAGAGTTTTTGTGTTTGTTTGCATTTGTGTGCCCATGTCTATTTGTTTAAATTGATAAAAAATGTATATACAAAATATGTTACATTTATATTTTTAGGATTAGTTCCGCACTTGGAAATAGTTAAGTTTATTTGTACGAAAAAAAAATCATAAAAAAGGGGGGTATTTTTTTCGCATTTTCTTGTCATTTAATGTACAATTGTAGGATTTGGTATTTAATTATGTCAACTGTTAGTAAAAAATTAATTATGTGTTACAAGTTAATCTGACTCAATATATATATATATATATATATATATATATATATATATATATATATATATATATATATATATATATATATATATATATATATATATATATATATAATATACAATATAAAGTCTAGTTTTAGGAAATAAAGAGATAAGGAAACTAAATTTGGGCCAAAACCTAGTCCAGAACCAGGCCCAATCGAGTTACCCTAAACCCAGTCCGGATTCGCCTTTAATCTGATCCGTCCGTTTCAATTGATCCAACGGCCTCAATCATTCCATTATACCCGACTCGTTTCACTCCAAAGACCGGTCCGGTCCTAAAATAACACTACACGACGTCGTTTCGTTTAAGTGAAGAGATCCTGGTCGTTGATCGTAAATGATCCAACGATCAGGATTGAATTTCCTATTTCATATATAAGTTCAATCTCATACCCAGCCCCCCCTCTTAGCCAGACCCATACCTCCATCGTCTCTCTCAGAGACAAGCCAAGCCCCACCGCCTCCGCCGCACTCCGCCCACCGGAAATCGCCTCACGGCGGTTCCGGTAGGCTAATGGCCACCCAATCAACACCATAGCTCCCCCTAAACCCCCTCTACACGAATCCGTGGTCCGTTAGCCTCGAATCATCCCCAAACGTCTCGAATCTTCAATCGAAGATTCGAGTTAAAACCCAAACCACGCCAAACTACCCCAAATTCACACCAGTGACTCCTCACACCTCCCTCACACCCCTACTAACCCCGGCTTAGCTCGAATCTTGCCAGAATTGTAAAAGCCCTAAAATCGAGTCCCAAGAACCCTAGTTTTTGAAGAAGCCCAATTCGAGCCGGATTAGTTGTAATTGAAGTCCAAGGGACTTTAGTCTAGGTGTTCTCAATCGAGAACATCTCGATTAAAGCCCATTTGGCTTCAATAGTTCCAAACCAAGTTCGAAGCTTGGGTCGGCAGATTCTTTTGAGGTAATTCGTGTCCCTTACGATTTCTGGTTGCAATCTGTGTGTGTATTTGTGTTTAGTTTCAGAAAATTTTAGCATTCTTCTACCCTTCTCAATAGACCTTTATTCGGTCGATTCCCATTCTTTTGCCAATTCTTGTTTAAATTCAATGCTGCAATAGCTTCGTATGTCTAGTTTATTTAACATCGTCAACAAATTAACTTGTTTGTATATTTGTTCATTCTCTGGTCTGCCCGTATGCAATTCACAAGTCTAGGGATTGTTGTTTGTTTGATTCTGGATTAGGAGTTAATTGGATACAGTTGTTAGGATTTAATTAAGGTTAGTTATTTAATAAGCATGCCCATAGCAGGGGCTAGTGGAACCTGCTGTACAGCAGGGTATCCCACTAGTCTCATGCCATTAGCATTTTTAATGATTATAGTCCATACATGGACACTGGATAGTGGAGAGTGCAGAGAGTCTGATGGTTTGGACAGAAGTAGGGATGGGCAAGAGTTTTTAGTGGAGTTTTCTGGCCATCCAGGGTGGAGGGGGTTTAACTATAAGTATAGAGTGATAGGGAGATTAGAGGGGGATTCTGAAGCATATAGACAGATACACACAGACCTTAGACATAGACAGAGATTGAAAAAGAGACAGAGATTGAGAGAAATTGTGAGAGTTTTGGAGAATTCTTTTAGTGTTTGAATTCTGAATCGATTTTCATAAGGAGAGAACACTGGGGAGTTGTGGGACAAAAAAAATAGAGATTTGGTGAGCCTGTGAGTAAGGAAAACAGTGATAGATAACATTGGAGAAGTATTCTGGGAGAATAGAAACATTGAAGGAAAATAGATCTTAGACAGAGAATAGGCATACATTTCTTTGAGAGAAAACGGAGTGAGAATTGTAAGTGTTTAAGTTCAAACACATTGGACGATCAGAAAAACTAGTGCTCTCTTATACCTGTGTTTGATTTGGTTTTACTGGGATTTCAATTGGTTCTTCTTGGGTTGCCATTAGATTCCTGGTTACTGTTTCATTGGGTCTTTGTCTGAAGTTCACACGGATTCCTTGCATCTATTTCTGGGTCGATTGTTTCTGCTGGTCGTGGTTTTGTTACTGGTTTGCTGAGTGTTGCTGTTTGGCTTGCTGTTGTTGTTGCTGTCTGTTAGCTGCCAATTGCTAAGAGTTATCACTGACTCACCTCCATTTTTTTGATTTTCAAACTCCAGGTATGTGATTTTTTCGAGACTGGCCTGGTGTAACTTCAAATTGAAATGCTGAATTGGAAAATGTTCAACTGTTGGCCTGTTGAAGTGCATGTTCAAATATGATACTAGAATACACATTAGGAGATATGTACATTGTGAGCACGTGATTTTTGCCTTGCCTGAGAAGTACTCCCAGAAAATTCAAAATAAAATAGTTTCGTGTTGGGCATGATTTTTGTGATTTTGTGTTATTTTTATCTTACATGTGCATTTTTGTGTGTGCGTGTTTATTTATTTGAATTAGTAAAATACAAAAATATATACGTTATGTGTTGCATTTTTTAGTGTGTTCAATATCAAAATTATACGGTTTACATTTAAGTGATATGTAATTATGTGGGATAATTGTGGTAAAAAATTAGTTGTGTTATAGTTTAGTATATATATATATATATATATATATATATATATATATATATATATATATATATATATATATATATATATATATATATATATATATATATATATACATATACATATAATACATCATGGAATGAAGTATGAAGAGCAGACTTGGGCCATAATTTAGTCCAAAAAAACCTGGCCCAAACCCCTCACCCGTCCAGCCCACACGCCCCAGCCCAAATACTCGCCCAGCATCAGTTAAGTAACGTTTGATCTGGACCGTTGGATTTTATTATCCAACGGCCCAGATTAATCGATAAATACCCAAACACACTGAGACCGTAATGTGATCAAACGACGTCGTTCCATTTATAAGTGAAGAGATCCAAGCCGTCGATCAGCGTTGATCCGACGGATCTCATCAACCGCCCCAATCGTTTGATCTTGGCCGTTGGATTCTCATCATCCAACGGCCGAGATTAAAGCATTAATTTTAAACATACCAAACACACCCAAGACCCTCATCTCTCACCCCAGAACCCCCCTCTCTCTTCATCTCCCAAAGGTCTTCAGAGACCGGACCTCGCTCCGCCGTCCACCACCGTTGCGCCGCCTGCCGGAAATCGCCTCACGGCGGTTCCGGTAGGCCAATCACCCTCAAATTAACACCGTAAAATCTCCCACACCCCCTTTACATGGATCCGTTGGCCGTTAGTCTCGAATGTTACTCAAACGGCTCGAATATCCGTTTGAAACTCGCCGGAACTTGGACATCTATCCCAAACCACCTCAAATTCACACCAACCATTCCTCACACCTCCCTCATACCCATACCAACCCTGATTTCGTTCGAATCCAACCAGAAATGCTCGAACCCCAATTTGAGCCTAAGAACCCTAAAAATGGCGGACTAGGGAATTTGTCCGAACTAATGAGGATTTGGGGTCTAATCGACCTTAGTCGAAGTGCTCTCATTTGAGAGAACTCGACTAAGGTCCTTTCGACCTCAAAATCGTTTGAATCCAAGAACAAATCCGAGTTATCTACTCTTTGAGTCTCTAAGGTAAAACCTTCCTTTTTCTTATTCTATTTGCTTTTGTTAATGCTTGTTGTTTGTTTAAATTAAATTTCGTTGATTTGTCGAATTTTTTCCAAATGGTTCTGCTCTCCTCCTCCAAGGCCTTTTATTTGGTCAGTATCTGTTGTTGTTTTGATTTCCTGGAGTGTATTCGCTATTAGAATGAACATTCGACTCGAGTTAACAATCGTCGAATGATTGAATCCCCTTTTTCTGAATCTGCCCGAATTTGTCGAGTCCCTGTTTCTATTTGATTGACTGTTATTAATTGGGTGTATTACAATCGATTGGTTGAGCATGGTCGATTAGTTTCGTAGGCCTATTTATTAGAAGTTTATGGCAGAAATTTACCCTGTAAATCATATTGCGAATCATTGTTGGATCAAAGTTATTCTTTGAACTGTTGATACAAGTTAGGTTGTGATATAGCTGCTAGTGATTGGAATCAGAATGTTGGCATCATAGGACTTAAAAAATGCCCCACCCATGATGCAGCTTAGTGGAACCTGCTGTGTAGCAGGGAATCCCATTAAGCCCTCTGCAATTAGCATCTTTAATACTAAAGCCCATACGTTGACACTTAGTAGTGGGGAGTTCAGGGAGCCTAATGGATTCAGCAGGGAGAGGGATGGGCAAAAGGGTTTAAATTAAGGTCTTTGTACCATCAGGGGGGGGGGGGTTTAGCTATAAGTATAGCATTAATTTGAAACAGTAAGGGGATAGACACAGTAAAGATACATTTCGAAAACACATAGAGAGATATTGAAAGGCATATAGTCGTTCACACATACAGGAACCTTAGAAATTGGACCTTTGATCACTGTTTCATTAGACTGGTTTTTGGTAAGCTAAAAGAGAGTTATACACATTAGAAAGAAGTGAGGCAGAAGTACACACACACATAGATCCTGGGTACTGTTTCATTGAAGTTTTTGGTGACTGTTGTTGTTGCTGCTTGTAAGAGAAGGCTATTTGGCTTGCTGTTTCTGTTTGCTGAGTTTGTTGGTCGTGTGTGGTGCAACTTTTGCTGCTGGTTTGGTTATTGTATGCTGCTGGTCTATTGTGTTGCGGCTGTGTTGACTATTGTATGCTGCTGGTCTATTGTGTTGCTGCTGTGATTGATCATTGTTTTGCTCATTGTGGTCTGCTGTTGGGATTTTTGTTTGGCTATTACCGTTGGGTTGTGATTTGGGTGTTAAGTGCTGTGGGGGATTGATTACCTTTGATACTTCTGTGCTGATTACTTGCTGGGGCTACTGCTACTGTTTCTTTTTGTTCTCCTGTCATTGCTGCTGGTTCACCTATTGTTACTTTGCTGCATTGCCATCGCTCACTCTTCTTTATTCTTCCGCATTCCAGGTACACATCTCTGTTATTGTAGTTCCTTGGTTCGAAAAGAATGAAGCTTGAAGCTTATGTTTAAAGTCCGTCGAATCATGTAGTCGTCCAAAGTTCTTATGTTTGTTACGTTCTGTTATTCTTTAATTAAGTTTGTATTGCTAGTTTTGGTTATGAAAAAATGTAGCTAGATCAAAGATACACTATCATTAGATATGTACATAAACCTGAATTATTCTGCTGTATCTCTGTTCAATCTTCTCTACTCATGTGTGTAATCTCCAAATCTGTTAATGTTAGATCTTATGTTAAAAGCAAGATTAGCCATCTGTTTAAGCAGAAAAGTCTAAGGTGATTTGAACACCCGTGAGGAGTGATATCTTGAACTTGCGAAAATATAGGACAGTGGCTCTTTGAGGATTATATGAATTCAAAGTAGGTTCTTTCCATATAATTGTCCACCATAGACTCAAACCTGCTCACTTAATTAACTAACCGTGTGTTGGCTCGAATTGGTTATAGTTGAGTAGGATTTGGTCACATTGTAGGGACTAGTGAGTTATTACTCAACCGAATGACGTAATTAGATTAAAGGAATCGGGGGTGCATTTCATGTGACCCGACCCCAATTTCGGGCAAGAGTAAATAAAGCGTGTCAGGAACCACAGGCGCATTTCATGTGGTGTGGTTCGTAGCAAGTTTTAAATAATTTGGAATCAACTCCTAAGTAAAACGCAGTGGGATGTAGTTCGCTTTAGATTTGAATTAGAGGTGCGCCTCGCCCAATAGTTACACAAATCGCAAGACCCTCATAAACGTGCATATAACATACTAGATTTTCGAGATGTGGCGTTTCTTAGCGAATATCACGTCCTTCTCAAAAGTGTAAATAAGTAATTGCTCCAGGCATATATTTTAATTCTATCTTTTTAAATATGGGCGTGCATTTCATGCGACCCAAATCCAAACCCCAAAAAATGTTGAATAGGAATGTGTCGAGGATCCGGGTGCATTTCATGTGACGCGATTCGAAAACGTATTTTTAAGCAACTTTCTCTTTCGTAAATCATAATAAATAATAAAAGCGGTAAAGGGATATTAATTTGCACTAAGTACATAACTGTAAAAAGCAGATAGATAAGCCAAACACGACAGGTTGAGCGACCGTGCTAGAACCACGGAATTCGGGAATGCCTAATACCTTCTCCCGGGTTAATAGAATTCCTTATCCGGATTTATGGTTCGCGGACTGTTAAATAGAGTCATTCTTTTCCTCGATTCGGGATTTAACCGGTGACTTGGGACACCATAAATCTCCCAAGGTGGCGACTCTGAAATAATAAAATAAATCCCGTCTCGATTGTCCTTTAATTGGAAAAACTCCTTGTGCCCTCGCGGGTGCGGAAAAAGGAGGTGTGACAGCTCTGGCGACTCTGCTGGGGACGATAAACCCAGAACCACTTGTTCAGGGTTTAAGAATTCGAGCTTGGAATAATTGTTGTATTTGGCTTATTTATTATCTGATTTTATTATATGTTTGTATTAATGTGCAAAATGATATTTTTATCGCTTTGATATTTTTTTTGAATTGTACATATAAATTGTGCCGAAACCAATCTCCTCTCTGAGTCTTCTAAATCATGAAGAAGGGTGCACTTCGTGTGACTTCTTTTCCGTATAGTGTCTAATTCCCACCTTAGAACGAGGTTTGGATAAGTTGCAAAACCGGTGAAGCTTCTGTATTCCCGGGTTGCTGCCTCCTCCTCGGCTCGAGTTGTCCGTTCGGGTAAGCCAGGTCTAGAACAATAAACCCGGGTTTTTAAACCTAGAATAACAAAGCTTCATGCCGGATCCCTAGTAGGAACGTTTATTTGCATCATGTTGCATTTGACTTAGGGGACTCAACACAGGGGTTGGGTCCGTCTAGGACAGGTGACCTGAAATGAAAAGACCATCATGCTGCATCCTGTTTGTTTTATGCATATATTTGCTTCAGACTTGCAGGCTAACCGTTTTTTTTATATTGAGGAAAATGAAAAAAAATAGTCTCAAAATAGTTTGTTTTTTTACTTACTTAAAAAGAAAAAAAAACGTTTGTTGTAAAATAAAAAAAAATGTTTGATCAAAATAAAAAAATAGTTTCAAAATAGTTTGTTTTTTTTAATTAAAAAGAAAAAAAAACGTTTGTTGTAAAATAAAAAATATGTGATTTCAAAATAGTTTGTTTTTTTTTACTAAAAAAAAAAAAATTTTTTTTTTGTTTTAAGCTTAAAAAAAATGTGCGAAAAAATAATAAATAGTTTGTTTCCTTTAAAGATGTAGTTTGTTTGACCGAACTATGCAGGTTTGATTCTCGCCATTAGGTGGGATACGTAGGCAACCCTCATCGGGTCCAACCACACCTTTCAAAAATAAAAAAAATGTGTGTTTAATTTTGTCAATAAAATCAAAGTGATGCCATTTTGAAAAATAGCCGAATGTTCCGAAAGGACGCCGGAAGGCTGTTTTTGCAAAAATAGCCACTTTGAATCATTTTTAATAATTTGCGGGCACAGCCTTGAAATATTCCTTGTGGAAATGTTGCAAGGCCATAGCCGCAAAATCAAGTTCGGGTTCACACCCCGTTTGCAAAAATAACCAAAAAAAAAATGTCAAATTTTTGATTTTGTTATAAATAAGTCGGGTGATGCTATTCTTGCTTAAAATAAGCCGAACGTCCCTCAAAAGACGTCGGAAGGCCGTTTTTGCAAAAATAGCCACTTTGAGTCATTTGTAAATAATTTTGGACACAGCCTGGAAATATTCCCTCGCGGAAATGCGAAAGGATGCGCAAAAAATCAAGTTTTGAGTCATCACTCAACTTTACAAAAATAACCACTTTATCAAATAAGCCATTACATGGCCGGAGTTTTGTTGAAATAGCCACATTTTTGCATTTTAACTTCCTCAGTCTTGTGTTGGCCTGTGTCGGTGCTGAACGATGCCTCATAGGCCCCAGGATAAAAAATTTTGAATTTGCATCTTCTTAAATAAAATTTTGCAAAAAGAGCCACTTTGTCTAAATAAGCCATTACATGGCCAATTTATGAAAAATAGTCTTGTGTTGGTCTATGGTGATGCCGAACGATGCCCCGTGAGCCACATGATAAAAAAAAAAAAAAAAATTTCAAGTTTTTTCTTTCTTAAATAAATTTTGCAAAAATAGCCATTTTGTCAAATAAGCCATTATGTGGCCAATTTTGTAGAAATAATCATAAGTGACACCAAAAATATTCTTATTCTTGTAGAAATTTTCTACACAAGTTTGTAGTTGGAGTCGGCTTCTATAATTTTCCTTCAAAAAATATATATATATATAAAAAAAAAAAAAAAATCAAGTAAACATTTCTTTATTTCTTGCATTAATTTGCAAGAACTACGCTCGGTCCGATTCATGCGGGGTCATGATACGTAGGCAATCCACATAGGATTCGACCATATCCATAGCCAAAAGAAAAAAAAACGAAAAACTACAAAAAGAAAAAAAAAAAAAGAAAAAGAGAAAAATAGAAAAAAAAACAATTTAGAAAATAAAGGAAAGTTGGCGAAGCACAGATACGAGAAGCTGGAATGACACATGAAACTGAAGCAAATGCATGATAGAAAGGTTTAACTGCCTAGGTTCATTGCATCCCTAATGCGCGTTCACCTGTCTGTCAAATGCCCTAACGCTAACGTGATGATTTCGTTTTGTTGTGTCCATTCCAGAAAGGTGGTTGGTTGTGGTTCTAAAATAACTCTTCCCTGTAAGACAAAGTTAGAGGACAATGGCAGAGAATCTCAAGACTGAGTGGGTTGACACCGATACCCGACAACAACTGGTTGAACGGAACCACGAGTTAGTGGAAGAAGTCAAAATATTGAGACAACATGTGGCCGACATGTATCGGGCATGGATGGATGGAAAAGCACCACCCCCACCACCACCTAGCTTCCTAGACTCTGTCCTTACCCGTACAATGAACCCGATGCCGGAGGATCCCCCACACCCTCCATATATACCCGCCTATCACAATTGTTCCAGCCGCTCAATTAGCTCAACTACTCGTCCCCCAGCTATGTTTTCACAATGCTACTCCCGTCCCCAACACCACTACTCTCCCCGGGACAACCAAAATCGTACTTCACCTGCCAGGTACTCAGCTCCACCAGAGGCCTACCAACCCCCACGAACATACCGGAAACCCCCCGGGTCAGGTTTCAGGCCAAATAAGGCGTTTAGGGAAGAGAGGTTGCTGAAGCGAGAAAAGGCGCTCACTCCTATCGGAGAATCCTATGCAAGTCTGTTTGAAAAGTTAAAACATGTCGGCCTGATTACGCCGCTCCCCGAATACACTCCCGATCCACGTGCGAGAAGCTTCGATCCTACTGCACGATGTGCATACCATTCCAATGTCAGAGGGCACGATATTGAGAGTTGCCGTACCTTGAAAAAGGAAATAGAAAGAATGATTCAAAAAGGGTGGTTGATTGTGGTCAATGATGATGACATGGGACACACAAATCCTCCGGGGGGTGTATTGACTGGGGCTAAAAATGTTGAAGCGAGATGGAAGCCTCAGCAATATTGATGCAGAACTTAGTGGCTAAAATGTTGTGCTTGGTAATTGGGAAGACACTCCATCTTTTGGTCAGCTAGATGGAGCTTGGTGGTTCGTTTTTGGCGTCATTTTGTTGTCCGAATTATTTTCAGGGTTTTCTTGTGGTCAAACCCTTTTGTCCTAGCAGTTTGCTTTGGTCTTGCCCAGTTTTGTTTCAGGGCTGTACTCTAGTTTGTTTTGCTTGTTTTGTCATTGAACCATTTCGTCATTAGTTTAATGAAGCTTTCGGTCTTTTGTTACTTCCGGTCATTTTATTTGTTTAGTTCTTTTACCCTTTAGATTTGTCTTGGGCTCAAACGCCGAATCTAGTGACACGACATGCGCACACATAATCATGGCTTAATTCTAAAAGTTAATAATTAAGAAATTGGAAGATGATCGGGTCATCTAAAGGAAATAAAAACAATTTGAGACTATTTGGATCCTGAGTCATGTGAAACCGGGGCAAGTAAAAAGGAAACAGTCAAAGGCAAGCTGGCAGAAATTGACATGGGGTCGTTCATAATGAGAGTGTTGCCCAACAGTGCTTTAAAGATATGACGAATATTAATTGTGTTGTTTACGCTTGGCATGTTTTGAAGATTGGAATGACGAAGGCATTTTGTTCTGCTATCCAAACACTTTATCCATCGTCAACCCTTTGAGCCTGAATTTAAATTCTTTCATATCCCTCCTTCGGAATTAGTTGCAAAGACTAGAAACACAAGTTTGAAAGGCAAAAGAAGAAAGGGATAAAGAAAAAGTAAAGAAAAAGAAAACAACAAAAAGAGATAAAGAAAAGAAAAGAAAAAATGTGTGGAAAAAGAAATTTGAAAAAGAGGAATTGGGAACTACGTTTGACCTGATTCCTCAAGGAGGATACGTAGGCGCTTCACAGCTCGGTCATAGTGTAAATAAAAAACCAAAAAAAAAAAAAAAAAAAAAAAAAAAAAAAAAAAAAAAAAAAAAAAAAAAAAAAAAAGAGGGGTATGTAAGGAAAATATAGGATTCCGAAGGTTGTAATTTTGAACCCGATTTATTTTATTTTGAGCCTTTAATACTCTTTCTTTCTAGCCTTGACCAAACCCACATTACGGTCCAAAGAAAGACCTTTTGACCAATCTTCAAAAGAGGCTGAGCTAGGCAAATGAGAGAAGTTTCCTCGGGACATAACACTCTGATTCCCGGCAGAAAGACTCCGATCTCCAGCAGAAAATAGGAGAGTCTTAGCAGTAACACCACCAATCCCCAGCGGATAAGTAACACAAAGGAGAGAGTCTTAGCGGTGAAAACCTTCACAGGCACCATAAGGCGATGAAAGCTGAGAGAAAAACCGAAATGAGAGAGTCTTGGTAGTGATAATCCCTCGGGCACTACAAGTCGAACGGAGATTGGAAATCAGATGGAAAGCCCCAAACAAAGATTACAAAAGGCGGTTTAAAAATGGAATATAGGCTATATGTGCATGTCATGTCCATTAGAGTTGGAATCCACGTTTGATAGGTTTACTTTATAATTTTTCTTTTAGAGAGTCATCTTCCTTTTTGTCTTTTATTCTGTTTCCTTTTATCTTTCTTCTTTTTATCGAAAATTCCCCAATAGAGTCTGTTTGCAAGAAATGACTGCAAAATTTTCCATTAGCTTTCCAATTACGCAAGACGAGATTCTAATTGGTACACCCAAGTGGTATAAGTCAGGAAGGATCAAGCGCAAGGCCAGTGTCCAGAGGTATGTTCCCGAGCAGTAGGAAAATGACAAAGGGAGGGATCGGTGTCAATAAGGATATCTCAAGGAAGGTTAATGAGACTCAAAGGTTGGGAAATGCCCAGTCTCTAGATATGCCGCAAAAGGAGAGATATCCCAAGCAGGAAGGTATTTTCAGTGACAAGGGTGAACAAAGAAAATGGTTCACCAGTAAAACATGCAAGGTCTTCACGAATGGTCACTATCATAGGAATTCGGGTGGTCGGTGGAAAACCACGTGGAAAGGTTCGCGAATAAAGAGTCGTCAAGAAAAGCGGGGAAACAAGAAAGGAGAAAGCTATCCCCAGCATGAATATAATCAAATAATAACATCCCCAGCAAGTTCTGATAATGAAACGCATAGTAGGGAAAGAGGAGGAGAACCGTCCCCAGCAGGAGCACCACAACCAGCCACCACATTTTAAAAACTAACCAATTTTTCTTTGATCTGAAACAGGAAGAAGAGGGGTTGTTGGCAGAAAAGCATGCCACGAAGAAGATTCTCAAACTGGGGCAGAAAATTTTCTCCTGTTGCGAAAATTTTCTCGAAACCAAATACCTGGTTAGGGAAAGAAGCCAGATAACGCGAGGAAATGATCTTTGAACCCGGTTATCCCCAGCAGCTTTGAAAGAAAGAAAACAACAAGCCGTGATAGAGGAAATTATACCCCCAGCAGACAGGACAAAACGAGGAAGCTTGCGTTCAGAAAGGCAAGAGGCCGGTACCACCCCCAGCAGTTCTCAGAAAAATGAAACACTGATTTCGAGATTTCCCCGGCAGCATTATATCCTACAAGTTTTTCAAGGGAGCGAAGCACGAGCCCCGAAGGAGTTTTGGAAAGAGGGAAGAAGGAAAAGGGATCCCCGGACAGGGTAATCCCCAGCTGATGACATTTCAATCCCCAGCGATTTCGTGAGATAGGTTTTGAAGGAAGTAGAAAAAGAGGAAATAAAGAAGATTTTCCCCAGCAACATTACCCCAGCAGGTAAGTAATTAGTTCCAAAGACATCCCCAGCAGTCAAGAGAAAAATAACACAACCCGGGAGGAAAGCAATTCCAAAACAAGGTAATTCGGAAGAGAGGAATGGCGTTTAATTTCCAGAGTTGATGATTGAAGTCAGGAGCCCGCCTGAAGAGAGGAATGGCGAGTTATTTTCAAAAAGTGTTGTTGAAGTCAGGAGCCCGCCTGGAAGAATGGAGTGGCGTTTAATTTTCGGAGTTGATGATTGAAGTCAGGAGCCCGCCTGAAGAGAGGAATGGCGATTTATTTTCAAAAGATGTTGTTGAAGTCGGGAGCCCGCCTGAAGAGAGGAATGGCGATTTATTTTCAAAAGATGTTGTTGAAGTCAGGAGCCCGCCTGAAGAGAGGAATGGCGTTTATTTTCAAAAGATGTTGTTGAAGTCGGGAGCCCGCCCGAAGAGAGGAATGGCGATTTATTTTCAAAAGTTGATGATTGAAGTCAGGAGCCCGCCTGAAGAGAGGAATGGCGATTTATTTTAAAAGATGTTGTTGAAGTCAGGAGCCCGCCCGAAGAGAGGAATGGTGATTTATTTTCAAAAGATGTTGTTGAAGTCAGGAGCCCGCCTGAAGAGAGGAATGGCGATTTATTTTCAAAAGATGTTGTTGGAGTCAGGAGCCCGCCTGAAGAGAGGAATGGCGTTTAATTTTCAAAGATGTTGTTGAAGTCAGGAGCCCGCCCGAAGAGAGGAATGGCGATTTATTTTCAAAAGATGTTGTTGAAGTCGGGAGCCCGCCCGAAGAGAGGAATGGCGATTTATTTTCAAAAGATGTTGTTGAAGTCGGGAGCCCGCTCGAAGAGAGGAATGGCGTTTAATTTTCAGAGTTGATGATTGAAGTCAGGAGCCCGCCTGAAGAGAGGAATGGCGTTTAATTTTCAAAAATGTTGTTGAAGTCAGGAGCCCGCCTGAAGAGAGGAATGGCGATTTATTTTCAAAAGATGTTGTTGAAGTCAGAAGCCCGCCTGAAGAGAGGAATGGCGATTTATTTTTTGTAGTTGAAGTCGGGGAGCCCGCATGAAGTATGGAGTGACGATTTATTTTGAAGCGGTTGAGCGTAACAGAAATCCCCGGCATAAATTCAAGTTCATAAGCAGAGAGAAGGAAACAAGGATCAGAAGGACAGATTCAGACTTCGACGGAAAATAATTCGAAGATCGCAAGGAAGGGACCAATGGTCGGAGTTCGGCAATCAAGATAGGCCGAAACAACGATTGTCAGAAGAGAAGAAGCATCAGAAGGAACATCAAGTCCGACAGAATAGCAAGGAACACCGGAAAGTCAAGATGAAGAGATAGATAAGATTTCGCAATGCTGTAACTTAGTCTAGCTTCTTATTTTGTTTAGCACGATGTAATAAGGAGGTCAGTTAAGCAGTGGCAATAGCAGCAACAACAGTAACAGCAAGATCACAGCAGTCACGGTAGTCCCAGCTACCAAAACTTCCCGAACTACATTGACCCGATTCCTGTTTAGCCCAGGATATGTAGGAGGCCTCCTGAAGTAAAGGCTCGGTCAAGATCTTTTTAGAAATGCTTCACACGGAGTGCTCGAACAGGCAAAAATCGCTCATATCCGCTCACTTATCTTTGCACGAAAACTCTTCATGTTTACGCGCAAAGAGGGGCAGCTGTGAGCACGTGATTTTTGCCTTGCCTGAGAAGTACTCCCAGAAAATTCAAAATAAAATAGTTTCGTGTTGGGGATGATTTTTGTGATTTTGTGTTATTTTTATCTTACATGTGCATTTTTGTGTGTGCGTGTTTATTTATTTGAATTAGTAAAATACAAAAATATATACGTTATGTGTTGCATTTTTTAGTGTGTTCAATATCAAAATTATACGGTTTACATTTAAGTGATATGTAATTATGTGGGATAATTGTGGTAAAAAATTAGTTGTGTTATAGTTTAGTATATATATATATATATATATATATATATATATATATATATATATATATATATATATATATATATACATATACATATACATATAATACATCATGGAATGTAGTATGAAGAGCAGACTTGGGCCATAATTTAGTCCAAAAAACATGGCCCAAACCCCTCACCCGTCCAGCCCAATACTCACCCCAGCATCAGCTTAATGTAACGTTTGATCTGGACCGTTGGATTTTATTATCCAACGGCCCAGATTAATCGATAAATACCCAAACACACTCAGACCGTAATGTGATCAAACGACGTCGTTCCATTTATAAGTGAAGAGATCCAAGCCGTCGATCAGCGTTGATCCGACGGATCTCATCAACCGCCCCAATCGTTTGATCTTGGCCGTTGGATTCTCATCATCCAACGGCCGAGATTAAAGCATTAATTTTAAACATACCAAACACACCCAAGACCCTCATCTCTCACCCCAGAACCCCCCTCTCTCTTCATCTCCCAAAGGTCTTCAGAGACCGGACCTCGCTCCGCCGTCCACCACCGTTTCGACCTCAAAATCGTTTGAATCCAAGAACAAATCCGAGTTATCTACTCTTTGAGTCTCTAAGGTAAAACCTTCCTTTTTCTTATTCTATTTGCTTTTGTTCTTGTTGTTTGTTTAAATTAAATTTCGTTGATTTGTCGAATTTTTTCCAAATGGTTCTGCTCTCCTCCTCCAAGGCCTTTTATTTGGTCAGTATCTGTTGTTGTTTTGATTTCCTGGAGTGTATTCGCTATTAGAATGAACATTCGACTCGAGTTAACAATCGTCGAATGATTGAATCCCCTTTTTCTGAATCTGCCCGAATTTGTCGAGTCCCTGTTTCTATTTGATTGACTGTTATTAATTGGGTGTATTACAATCGATTGGTCGAGCATGGTCGATTAGTTTCGTAGGCCTATTTATTAGAAGTTTATGGCAGAAATTTACCCTGTAAATCATATTGCGAATCACTGTTGGATCAAAGTTATTCTTTGAACTGTTGATACAAGTTAGGTTGTGATATAGCTGCTAGTGATTGGAATCAGAATGTTGGCATCATAGGACTTAAAAAATGCCCCACCCATGATGCAGCTTAGTGGAACTTGCTGTGTAGCAGGGAATCCCATTAAGCCCTCTGCAATTAGCATCTTTAATACTAAAGCCCATACGTTGACACTTAGTAGTGGGGAGTTCAGGGAGCCTAATGGATTCAGCAGGGAGAGGGATGGGCAAAAGGGTTTAAATTAAGGTCTTTGTACCATCAGGGGGGGGGGGGTTTAGCTATAAGTATAGCATTAATTTGAAACAGTAAGGGGATAGACACAGTAAAGATACATTTCGAAACACATAGAGAGATATTGAAAGGCATATAGTCGTTCACACATACAGGAACCTTAGAAATTGGACCTTTGATCACTGTTTCATTAGACTGGTTTTTGGTAAGCTAAAAGAGAGTTATACACATTAGAAAGAAGTGAGGCAGAAGTACACACACACATAGATCCTGGGTACTGTTTCATTGAAGTTTTGGTGACTGTTGTTGTTGTTGCTTGTAAGAGAAGGCTATTTGGCTTGTTGTTTTTGTCTGCTGAGGTTGTTGGTCGTGTGTGGTGCAACTGTTGCTGTTGGTTTGGTTATTATTGTATGCTGCTGGTCTATTGTGTTGCGGCTGTGTTGACTATTGTATGCTGCTGGTCTATTGTGTTGCTGCTGTGATTGATCATTGTTTTGCTCATTGTGGTCTGCTGTTGGGATTTTTGTTTGGCTATTACCGTTGGGTTGTGATTTGGGTGTTAAGTGCTGTGGGGGATTGATTACCTTTGATACTTCTGTGCTGATTACTTGCTGGGGCTACTGCTACTGTTTCTTTTTGTTCTCCTGTCATTGCTGCTGGTTCACCTACTGTTACTTTGCTGCATTGCCACTGCTCACTCTTCTCTGTTCTTCCGCATTCCAGGTACACATCTCCGTTATTGTAGTTCCTTGGTTCGAAAAGAATGAAGCCTGAAGCTTATGTTTAAAGTCCGTCGAATCATGTAGTCGTCCAAAGTTCTTATGTTTGTTACGTTCTGTTATTCTTTAATTAAGTTTGTATTGCTAGTTTTGGTTATGAAAAAATGTAGCTAGATCAAAGATACACTATCATTAGATATGTACATAAACCTGAATTATTCTGCTGTATCTCTGTTCAATCTTCTCTACTCATGTGTGTAATCTCCAAATCTGTTAATGTTAGATCTTATGTTAAAAGCAAGATTAGCCATCTGTTTAAGCAGAAAAGTCTAAGGTGATTTGAACACCCGTGAGGAGTGATATCTTGAACTTGCGAAAATATAGGACAATGGCTCTTTGAGGATTATATGAATTCAAAGTAGGTTCTTTCCATATAATTGTCCACCATAGACTCAAACCTGCTCACTTAATTAACTAACCGTGTGTTGGCTCGAATTGGTTATAATTGAGTAGGATTTGGTCACATTGTAGGGACTAGTGAGTTATTACTCAACCGAATGACGTAATTAGATTAAAGGAATCGGGGGTGCATTTCATGTGACCCGACCCCAATTTCGGGCAAGAGTAAATAAAGCGTGTCAGGAACCACAAGCGCATTTCATGTGGTGTGGTTCGTAGCAAGTTTTAAATAATTTGGAATCAACTCCTAAGTAAAACGCAGTGGGATGTAGTTCGCTTTAGATTTGAATTTGAGGTGCGCCTCGCCCAATAGTTACACAAATCGCAAGACCCTCATAAACGTGCATATAACATACTAGATTTTCGAGATGTGGCGTTTCTTAGCGAATATCACGTCCTTCTCAAAAGTGTAAATAAGTAATTGCTCCAGGCATATATTTTAATTCTATCTTTTTAAATATGGGCGTGCATTTCATGCGACCCAAATCCAAACCCCAAAAAATGTTGAATAGGAATGTATCGAGGATCCGGGTGCATTTCATGTGACGCGATTCGAAAACGTATTTTTAAGCAACTTTCTCTTTCGTAAATCATAATAAATAATAAAAGCGGTAAAGGGATATTAATTTGCACTAAGTACATAACTGTAAAAAGCAGATAGATAAGCCAAACACGACAGTTGAGCGACCGTGCTAGAACCACGGAATTCGGGAATGCCTAATACCTTCTCCCGGGTTAATAGAATTCCTTATCCGAATTTCTGGTTCGCGGACTGTTAAATAGAGTCATTCTTTTCCTCGATTCGGGATTTAACCGGTGACTTGGGACACCATAAATCTCCCAAGTGGCGACTCTGAAATAATAAAATAAATCCCATCTCGATTGTCCTTTAATTGGAAAAACTCCTTGTGCCCTCGCGGGTGCGGAAAAAGGAGGTGTGACATACATGTCTATTCTTATCTCATATCTGTGCTTATGCTAGAAATTGGACTATTTTTTTTGAAATACCAAACTAAGTAGATAGCTTGCAAGTGTTATACCTAGGAGTGTTGATCTAAAAATGCAAAGCTATGTCGCTAATGTTGGCTCAAGCTAGTAAAGTAGGAGATATGCATAAACTAGAAACCAATCCAGGTTTCTTTCAAGATAAAAGTTAGAAGTGAAGTTGAAATATATTAATATAGATCATACATTATTTGGAATTGCTTGAAACTTATGAATTGGAAAGGGTTAGTTAATTCAACAATAAGTATTTAGGCCTCTCATTCATATTAAATCATGTTTTCTTCGAATGATAACTTCAACAACTCGAATTACGTGGCGTAAGCATAAGTCACTTAGAAGACGATTAGCTTATGATTATGTTGTTTAAATCGTGCTTCTTGATTAGCAATTGAATAAAAAAAAATGAAGAGGACTTTAAGCTTGAACGCGAATAATCAATATGAGTAAGTGAATGCGGTTTTTTTTGCTAATAAGGTTGTTCACGGATTAATCAATTAGGACCTTTCTCTTTATTCTATTTTTCTTAGAGACAAGAATCAAATAAAAAATCATAGCCATGTTAGGATCAGCCTTTAATAAATAATAATGAGACGAGCCTCGCCAAACAAAACTACACAAATTGCGGGGCCCTCAAATTAATTGTAATGAAAACCTTAGACTTGGAAGGACCGCTAGTGAATTTCACGGTCTTTCACGAGTTTAACAACACGATAGACTCTTTAGGCGCGTATTTAAATAATTTTACTTTCCTAACTACGGGTGCGCATTTATGCGACCCAAATCGTACTCCCGGCGAAACTGAAATACATCAAAGTCACAGGCGTACCGGTTGCGGTGTGACTCGAAATGTGTCTTCGTGACGTCGCAATTCTTCTAAAAAATGAAAAGCGGAACATTAAAAGCACATTGTTAAAAAAATATATAAAGAAATCAGACAAAAACAAAAATTGCAGTTGAGCGACCGTGCTAAAACCACGGAACTCGGGAATGCCTAACACCGTCTCTCGGGTTAACAGAATTCCTTATCCAGGTTTCTAGTTTAGCAGACTGTAATACAGAGTCATAAATTTCCTCTATTCGGGATTAAACCGGTGACTCGGGACACCATTATTTTCCCAAGTAGCGACTCTGAATTAAATAAATTAATCCCGTTTCGATTGTCCTTTAATTGGAAAAACTCCCTCGCGCTCCCGCGGGTGCGTAAAAAGGAGGTGTGACAGCTCTGGCGACTTTGCTGGGGACAATCCAACCCAAAACTTCGGTTCAGGGTTTAAGAATTCGAGCTCAGTTAAATTGCTATTTTTGTCTATATCTGATTTTAGTATATGTTTAATTAATGTGCTACATGTCTACCACTTTGATACTAGTTGCACTGTATATACAAACTGCTATATGTTTACCGCTTTGATATTGCGTGAACTGTATATAAAATTGTGCCGAAAACCCTTCACTTCTCACCCCCGGGGATGTGCTCACTGGTTGAGACTCCTTATTCTGTTAGTGTCATACCCCGAAATAATGAAGAGGCTCGGAAAGTTTCTAAGCCGGTTGGCCTTTTGGTTCCCGGAAAGGAGCTCCTTCCTCAGCCCGAGTTGTCCGCTTGGGTACACAGTCTAGATCATGTACCGAGGTTTTGAACTTAGAATAACATAACTGCATACCGGATCCTTAGTAGGAAACGCTTATTTGCATCACGTTGCATTTGACTTAGGGGACTCAACACAGGGGTTGGGTCCGTCTAGGACAGGCAACCTGAAATGAAAAAACCATCCTGCTATACCATGTTTGTTTTAAGCATTTATTCGAACTTGCATGCTGACCGGCTTTTAAATAACGAAGAAAAACGAAAAACAAAAGGAAACAGTATGGAGAAATAGATATTTTTCAGAAAGTACAAAATGCGCTTTACCCAACAAATCAATAATTTAGTTTGCTAATAAAAGACGACGGAAGGTTGACTCCGCCAACAAAATGGTTTTCTTAACAAATGTGCTTTCTTTGTCGGTCAATAAAAGAAAAATAGTTTGTTTTGACGGACCGAACTACGCAGGTTTGATTCTCACCGGATGTGAGATACGTAGGCAACCCCCGTCGGGTCCAACTTGCCCTTTTTCAAAAAATATACCAAAATTTTAAAAATTTGGAAAAATGGTCCAATCATTGCCAGCCAAAAATGATCTTCTTCTTTAAATAAATGTGCAGGATGAGCACGATTCAAAACGAACCCTTTTCACTCCTGACTAAAATCCCGGTACAAATCCGACTATGGTGGGATGATCTAGGCAAAGAAGGGCAGGATGAGGTTAAGAAATATTTGAAAGGTCTCACAGGTCTGCTTGAAATAAAGCCTCGAGGGGACATCATAAGAGCATTAGTCACATATTGGGACTCCGCGCACAATGTCTTTCACTTCTCGGACTTCGAGCTCACCCCAACTGTGGAGGAGATGACCGGATACATTGGAAACACTGATATACCATTGGGGCATCAATATCTAATCGCTCCCAGGGTTGTCGCCATACACCGGTTTTTAGACTCACTGAAGATAGCCAGAACGGTACGTAACCCGGATCTAGCACAAGGGTTTTGTACTTTAAGCTTCATCTATCAAAGGTACGGTCATGTGGGAGGTTTTGACAAGCCGGAAAACAAATTATGCAGCAAGGGTAATCGCCAGAAATGGGAGGAGCACAAACGAATTGCCTTCATGATAGACTTTTTAGGACTTGTGGTATTCCCAAGAAAAGACGGGAATATTGATATAAAGGTAGCTGGAGTCGTCAGTACTTTGCTTGACCAAAGCGAAAGTACTCTCGCTCCCATGATACTATCAGACATATATCGAGCCCTCACGGCCTGCAAAGCCGGAGGAGATTTTTTCGAAGGCTGTAATTTACTGCTACAGATGTGGATGATCGAGCACCTGTGTCGCCGCACCCAATTCTTGAGATACAGGTTGGTTGAAAAAAACTTGCATAAACGAATTCTATACAAGGATTGATAGGACCGTCTTGCCTGAAGGAACATTGGCATGGAGAGCATACTTTCAGGCTCTCGGCGCAAGTCAAATACAATGGACGTTGGGTTGGTTACAGATAGACAGAATCGTGTACATGCCAGCGGCTAGGTCCCACTTTCTCTTAATGGGACTTAAGAGCATTCAACCTTATGCGCCCCATCGGGTTTTGAGACAGCTTGGGAGGTGCCAGATAGTACCCAAAGAAGAAGACCTGAGTACCCAGGTTATTGAAATTGGTCCCGATGGTCAATTCCCAGAAGCAAGGGTCCACCAGATCTGGAGCAAATGCCAATATCTGGAGGCAAACACTTGTGTGCAGGATCGAGCTAGAGGAGAAGTTGTACCCAGATATCTTACTTGGTACAAAGGAGAAACATCGGGTGAAAGATCAGCCAAAAGACCTCACCTCATGGAATTTGCTGAAGCGTCACAAGAACAATGGGACTGGTTAGCTAAGGAAGAGGTTTACAGAACAAGGATTGGCAAGATAGAGCAACGGGTCCAAGATCTCCAATTTGAAAAGGATACGCAAGCTGCCGCCGACGAAGGAGATAAAAAGAAGTTGGCACAAGAAAATGACTTTTTGAGAGCTCAAATCCAACAAATGAAAAGGGATGCTGACAGACAGTTGAGGAGTCGAGCGGACGAAAAATTGATAAAGGGTTTGAAAAACCAAGTTGCCGATGTCCAAAGAGAATTGGAAGAGTCAAAGACCCAAACAACGAGGATCCGTTCTAGCTGGAGAAAGGAGGCACATCAACATGCACTTCACCTACAACGGGTGGAAGAAGATTACACTGAGATCATCACTAGTCTAAGGGAAGCAAATGTTATCCTTAGGGAGCGGGTTTTCAAGCAAGCCCGAGATGCCAGAGCAGACCTCGAACGTTGCCACGATTTGATGGCCCGATTGCAAGAACAAGTGGATAGGCTCTTAGACCAAGTCACCAACAATGCTCGAAGATTGGGGGCGAAAAACCAACAGATAGAACGGCTACTCGGAGAAAGGGACATGATCAAGGACAGAATTGGAGAAATCGGGCATTATGTCACCATGAAGTGCTTGGCTTGTGAACAAATGCCCCGCACCGCCCTTTTTGCTTCAGTTATGGGCTATGTTCATCAGATCATGAGAGAGTTAAGGGGACTACACAAGGACCTCACACCAAGGCCCGCGGCAAGGCCGAATGATGCCTCGCGGGCCCCTAGGAATTTAAGAGCATTAGACTTTTGATTAAAAATGTATTTTTTGAAATTTTGAGTCAAATCGGCTGGCATGTTATTCTCGAGTCAAGCATCTCTCTTATTTCGTTGATTATTGTAAGACATGTTTTGTAACTTTAAGGGTTTTTTGATATGAAAATTACCGAATTTTGCCACAATCTTGTGACCAGAACTACGCTCGGTCTGATTCACGCGGGGACGTGATACGTAGGCAATCCACACAAGATTCGACCACCAATAGAAAGAAAGGAAAAGAACACGAAGATTAATAACAATAAGGCTTTCAAGGATAATTGAAAAAGGAAAAAAAGAGAAAAAGAAAGGAAAAGAAGCTGGAATGACGCATGTGATGAGAACATATAGAAACGGTTAATTGATTAGGTGCATTGCATCCCAACGTGCGATAACATGCCTGTTAAATTCAGTAAGCTAACAAAGTTTGTTGAACTCCAGAAAAGTTTAGCAGTTGGTTTGACAGAATATACTGGCCAGCCACCATTACCATACTAGATCTAAAGGGCCAATTCCAGCAAGCATGCCTAGTTCCGGTAAAAGTTTCGAGGAAGAGAAATCAGAGATACAGATCATGAAAGAAGAGGTAGATCGGTTGAAACGACAGATAACAGAGATGCACCTAGCATGGGCTAGGGGACAGTCATCACCAAACCTTCCTACTCTTACATCAGCACCAGGGCGTCCGCCTATTGATCCCTCGACAAGTGCACCGATCTATCCATATTATCAAGGGAAAACCCTTATACATCCCAGATTCCACCAGATAGACAAAATACTCCTCCTCCGGTCACCCCTGTTTTCGTGGCACCTCCACCTGCTACTTTATAGAAGTCGTCCGGTGAGCCGCGTGTTCAAATCCATGACAATTCTTACTATCCTCCCGAGCCTACCTTCAGGGCTCCTGAACCACATCCACACATCCCTCACTGGGATAACCCGGCAGAACCGGAAAAGCACCTCCAAAGTTCGGAACATGAGGAAGTTATTAGAAAAGTTAAAAGCCTGGAGCAGTCCTTCAGGAATATGCACGGTTTAGGCAACCAGGTCAGTGTCGCTTACAAGGATCTGTGTCCATTCCCAGATGTCCGGTTGCCAGTCGGGTTCAAAATGCCCAAGTTTGACCTATACGAGGGGCATGGTGATCCAGTAGCCCATCTTCGAGGGTTTTGTAGTAAAATGCGAGGAGCCGCAGGACGGGACGAGATTCTGATAGCTTACTTCGGTCAGAGTTTGGGGGGATCTGTATTGGAGTGGTACACTAGGCAGGATCCCAGGAGATGGTTTACGTGGGATGATTTGGCTCAGGCATTCATTGGCCAGTTCCAGTACAATCTTGAAATAGTCCCAGACCGCCTGTCATTGCTCAAGTTAGAAAAGAAACCCGCCGAAAGTTTCAGAGAATTTGGTTTCCGCTGGAGGGAATAGGCAGCAAGGGTAGATCCGCCCATGAGAGAGAACGAGATGGTGGATTAATTCTTGCAGACACTGGAGCCAACCTATTTTGGACATCTGGTGACGTCCGTGGGAAAGTCATTCACCGAGGTGATAAAGATGGGGGCTATGATCGAGGAAGGCTTGAAAGCCAACAAGATTATGAGCTATTCGGCTTTGAAAGCCACCACTCAAGCTATCCAAAGTGGTACCGGAGGAGTGCTTGGGAAAAAGAGGAAAGAAGAAGTCACGACAGTCGAGTCCGGAACATGGTTCAGAAACAGAGGCCCCGCACCCCGGTATAACCCGCCACAACCTCACCCCCAAAAATTACTTCCACAATCCATATAACCACCCGCAACACTACTATCCAGCACCCGATCCCCATTTTACTGTCCATCATGCACAGTCATATGCCACACCTCCCGTCCAGGCACCATGGCGTGCGCCAAATCCACAGAATAATTACCCACCCCAAGAGCCTATAGAAATCCCACGGGTGCGGGCTTTTGTCCGAACCAAGCATTCAAAAGCGACAGGGCGCCAAGGCCAAAGACTTTCACTCCCTTGGGGGAGTCTTACACCAGTCTGTTCCACCGTTTGAAGCAAGTAGGGTTGCTAAATCCGGTCGAGGCTAAGCTACCAAATCCTCTTCTAAAGAATCTGGATCATTCAATAAATTGTGCATACTGCTCAGGATGTCCGGGGCACGACACAGAAAAGTGTTGGCGATTGAAAACAGCCATCCAGGAACTCATCGACACTCACCGAATTGAGGTCCAGACTCCAGTGGAGCCTAACATCAACCAAAATCCACTTCCAACTCATCATGAGACCAACATGATCGAGTTGGTACGGGTAGAAGAAGGAAAGGAGAAAACCTCTCAGACTGTAATGATGATCAAGTCTAGCGGGGTAGGAATGAGAAAAGGGCCAAACCTTGATGGGTCGCTCATTTGCAAGAAGGACGTACAAGAGGGGTCGGAAGCAGAAAAGGGAAGCGTGAACAAAGTGCCGGTGAAGTCGGGGGAAGTAAAAATAATTGTACCAGGGGTAGCAACCAAACCCGTCTTGACGGTAGCAGGTGTTCGAATGGATCCTTTCATCATCAGGCCAGCAATACAGTTGCCAATAGTTGATAGCAAAGCCATCCCATAGAATTATGATCGGGTCACGATGACCTACAAAGGAAAAGAAGTTAAAGAGGAAGTCTGCGAAGCGCAAGGGTTGACCCGCTCAAGGAGATGTTTTGCCCCTGCGGAATTGAGGAAGACCACTCCGGCGACACTGAAAAAGCCGGTAACTGACGAAGAGGCAGAAGAATTCCTGAAAAAGATGAAGCTGCATGATTATTCTGTCTTAGAACAGCTGAAGAAAACCCCTGCGCAAATCTCATTGCTATCCTTGTTGATACATTCTGAAGAACATCGGCAAGCTTTGATGAAAGTTTTAAATGAGGCCCATGTACCTGATAAAATCTCCGTGAGTCATTTGGAAAAGATCACCAATAGGATCTTCGAAGCGAATCGGATCACCTTCACCGATGATGAGTTGCCCGAGGAAGGCACCGAGCACAATAAGGCTTTATATCTTACGGTAAAGTGTGAGGAGTCGGTGGTTACCAAAGTCCTAGTCGACAATGGGTCCAGTGCAAATATTTGTCCTCTCTCTACGCTGAACAAGTTGAAAGTGGACATCGGTAGGATACGCAAGAACAACATATGTGTCCGAGGATTTGATGGAGGAGGCAAGGCGTCGGTCGGGGACATAGTGTTAATGTTGACAATCGGACCGGTGGAGTTCACCATGGAATTCCAAGTGCTGGACATGGTAGTTTCATATAACCTTCTGATAGGGCGACCATGGATCCATGCCGCAAAAGCAGTTCCATCCAGCCTACACCAACTAGTCAAGTTTGAGTGGGACCAACAGGAGATCGTAGTCCATGGAGAGAATGATCTACAACCAGGCACCATCGTCCCCTTTGTTGAGACAGAAGAGGATGTTGGGCCATGGGTATACCAGATCTGCGATGTGGTATTCGCCAACCGAGTTCCAGAAGGGGAATGCATTCCCAATGACGGAATAATTACTGCAGACGTCATGGTGGCTCATGAAATGTTGAGAAACGGTTTCATACCCGGCAAAGGTTTAGGTGCATCTCTGCAAGGAATCATACAACCGGTATCTGTGGTCGAAAATGTGGGAACCTTCGGCTTGGGATTCAAGCCAACATCAGAGGACATCTAGCGAGCCAAGAGGAATAAGCAGAAGACATGGGTGCTCCCGAAGCCTGTTCCACGCCTTTCCCGATCTTTTGTCAGGTCGGGAGTAAAAGGACATCCGACGACAAAGATTCCCAGTCCTATGGTTAGGCCAGACGAAGAGTTCGTAAGAAAATTCGAGGGCCTATTCGCAGATGTATGCATGCTAGAGGATGGCGAAGGATCCAGCCATGCCGAGATACAATTTGTGGGATCGAAAGCAAAATTGAATAATTGGAAGGCTACTCCTCTCCCTGTCCGGAAGGAGTTTTGGTAGTTTGTTTTGGATTGTTTTCTTTCGAAATTTTGCGTTGGGGTTGTCCCCGGAGTAAAATCCGTTTGCTTTAGTTCATTTTGATTTGAGTTTGCAAGCTTGTTTTTCCTTGTACTGTTCCCACTAATGAAATTTTGTTCCCTTCGTGTCTAATTTTGCTTATTTTTCTTCTTTTTACTTTTCTGAACAACTTTCTTTCAACTGATCTTAATGATATGGCGTGCTTAAAGATTAATCAACCCAGTCTAGAAAGTCAATCGGGTTTGGAAATAATAACGCATGAAATAAGAAGTGATGAGAGTGAATCGGAATACGGCGATGATGAAGCCGTAGAAGAAATCGGTGAAGAATTAAGTCACTTCGAGGAAAAACCCAAACCAAACTTAAATGATACCGAGGCTGTTAATCTGGGGAACACAGATGACGTCAAAGAAACCAGGATAAGTGTCCATATTGAACCAAACCTGAGAGAGGAGTTGATCAAAACACTCATGGAGTTTAAAGACATTTTCGCATGGTCGTACGACGACATGCCGGGACTCAGCACTGATCTAGTGGTTCATAAATTACCCACTGATCCGGCATATCCTCCCGTCAAGCAAAAACTGCGGAAATTCAAGACGGAGATGAGTGTAAAGATCAAGGAGGAAGTGACCAAGCAGTTGCAGGCGAAAGTCATTCGTGTCACTCGATACCCTGAATGGTTGGCTAACGTAGTACCGGTGCCAAAGAAAGACAGAAAGATTAGAGTATGCGTGGATTACCGCAATCTCAACAAGGCTAGTCCTAAGGATAATTTCCCGCTTCCCAATATCCATATCCTGATTGATAATTGCGCCGGACGTGAAATCGGATCCTTTGTGGACTGCTACGCGGGATATTATCAGATCTTGATGGATGAAGAGGACGCAGAAAAGACGGCTTTTATCACACCATGGGGGAATTATTGCTACCGGGTGATGCCGTTCGGTTTGAAGAACGCAGGGGCAACATACATGAGAGCGATGACTACGGTATTCCATGGCATGATACACAAGGAAATCGAAGTGTACGTGGATGATCTGATCATAAAATCTAGACGTCGAGAAGACCACGTTGCCGACCTCACGAAGTTCTTTCAAAGACTTCGAAGATATGATATCAAGCTCAATCCGGCCAAATGCGCATTCGGAGTTCCATCAGGAAAGTTGCTAGGATTCATCGTCAACCGACGGGGCATTGAGTTGGACCCGTCCAAAATCAAGTCCATTCAAGAGCTACCCCCGCCAAAGAATAAAACAGAGGTAATGAGTCTGTTGGGAAGGTTAAATTACATCGGTAGGTTTATTGCTCAGCTTACAACAACCTGTGAACCCATATTCCATCTGTTGAAGAAAGACGCTGCGATAGAATGGACGACAGAATGTCAGGAAGCGTTTGACCAAATCAAAGGGTATCTGTCAAACCCACCCGTACTAGTTCCGCCTGAACCGGGTAGACCCCCGATTCTCTATCTAACGGTCTTGGAGAATTCGTTTGGCTGCGTGCTGGGGAAGCACGATCTTACTGGCAGAAAGGAACGGGCCATTTACTACCTTAGTAGGAAGTTAATTCACGGTCCACGAGGTCAAGTACACTCATCTGGAAAAGACATGTTGCGCTTTGACTTGGGTAGCCCAAAAGCTAAAACATTATTTGTCTTCTTACACCACTTACCTCATTTCACGCTTGGATCCGTTGAAGTATATTTTCCAGAAACCTATGCCTACAGGGAGGTTAGCAAAATGGCAAATATTACTTACAGAGTTTGACATCATATATGTGACAAGGACGGCTATGAAAGCCCAAGCCCTAGCCGATCACTTAGCCGAGAATCCTGTCGATGACGGATACGAACCTTTGAGGACGTACTTTCCGGACGAAGAAGTATTGCAAATTGATGGGTTGGAATTAACTGAGGATCCGGGGTGGAAGCTTTTCTTCGACGGAGCGGTGAACGCAAAAGGAGTCGGAGTAGGGGCTGTACTTATCTCTGAAACAGGACATCATTATCCTGTCACTGCTCAACTGCGTTTTCATTGTACCAATAATATGGCTGAGTACGAGGCATGCATCTTGGGGTTGCGATTAGCGGTAGACATGGATGTACGGGACGTCTTGGTCTTGGGGGACTCGGACCTCTTGGTACATGAGATTCAGGGAGAATGGGAAACCAGAGATTTAAAGCTTATCCCGTATCGTCGGTGCTTGCATGATCTGACCAAGCGCTTTCGATCAGTAGAATTCAGACACATCCCAAGGATGCATAATGAGGTTGCCGACGCTTTGGCTACTTTGGCGTCAATGTTACATCACCCGGACAAGGTGTCGATCCGTTACATATTCAGGTTCGGAATCAACATGCTTATTGTAATATGATAGAGGAAGAGATGGATGGTGAGCCATGGTTTCATGATGTCAAGGAATACCTCAGGATAGGAATATACCCAGAGCAAGCAACTGGAGATCAAAAGAGATCTATTCGGCGATTGGCAAACGGATTTTTCCTTAGTGGAGGGGTGTTGTACAAAAGAACCCCAGATTTGGGATTGTTGAGATGTATAGATGCGAGTCAAGCCACAACAGTGATGACAGATATACACTCCGGAGTTTGTGGACCACACATGAGCGGATATGTATTGGCAAAGAAGATTCTTCGAGCAGGATATTACTGGCTCACTATGGAGCATGATTGTATAAGTTTCGTGCGAAGATGCCATCAGTGTCAGATACACGGAGATTTGATTCATTCTCCGCCAACCGAGTTGCATACAATGTCAGCACCATGGCCGTTTGTTGCATCGGGTATGGATGTTATTGGACCCATAGAACCTGCGGCTTCCAATGGTCATAGGTTCATTCTGGTAACGATCGATTATTTTACCAAGTGGGTGGAGGCCAAAACCTTCAAATCAGTGACCAAGAAGACGGTGGTGGACTTCGTACATTCCCACATCATCTGCAGGTTTGGAATTCCAAAGATAATCATCACGGATAACGGTGCAAATCTTAACAGCGGATTGATGAAAGAGGTATGTCAACAATTTAAGATTACACACCGAAATTCCACACCATATCATCCCAAAGCAAATGGTGCGGTTGAAGCAGCAAACAAAAATATAAAGAAGATATTGAGGAAGATGGTAGAAGGGTCTAGGCAATGGCATGAAAAGTTACCATTTGCGCTGTTGGGTTATCGCACTACCGTCCGGCCTTCGATAGGTGCAACTCCTTACTTGTTGGTGTACGGGACTGAAGCAGTAATACCCGCAGAAGTTGAAATTCCATCCCTCCGAATTGTCGCTGAAGCCGAGATTGACGATGATGAGTGGGTCAAAACCCGATTAGAGCAATTGAGCTTGATCGATGAAAAGAGATTGACAGCAGTATGTCATGGCCAATTGTATCAAAAGAGAATGGCGAGAGCATATAACAAGAAGGTACGTCCCAGGAAATTTGAAGTGGGACAACATGTGCTGAAGAGAGTTCTACCACATCAGGTCGAAGCGAAAGGCAAGTTCGCTCCAAATTGGCAAGGACCATTTGTTGTGACTAGAGTATTATCCAACGGCGCTCTATGTCTAACTGATATCGAAGGAAGGTGCACCGATATGGCTATCAAATTCCGATGCAGTCAAAAGATATTACGTGTAATTCTTTAATGTATTTGTCAACGTTTGGTTTCGTTTGTGTGTATTTGGCATTTTTCGGAGAATGAAATGACAGAGGCAATTTTTCTACTACCCAAACACTTTACCCTTGTTTTCCCCTTTGAGCCTTAATTATTCTTTCATATACCCTCTTTCGGAATCATCGAGGAAGATGTGTAACAAAATAGAAAAAGAAACAAAGAAAAGACACAAGAAAAAGTGAACTACGTTCGACCTGATTCCTCAAGAAGGATACGTAGGCGCCACACGGCTCGATCATAATAAAATAAAAATCAAAGATTCCCCAAGCAACAAAATTGGGGCAGAAGTCATTGTTTCGTTTGAAAAGATGGTATGGATTCCGAAAGTTGTAATGAGCCAACCGTCGAGGTGAAACCTCTTTTCCTTAGCCCGGCGCACAAAAAACCACATTAATGACCGAAAAAGACCTCTCGATCAGTATTTGAGAAATGCCAAGTCATGCGAATGAAAACAAAAAGCGACACTCCGATCCTCGATTGAATCCAGGATGCACCTCGGAGGACGGCTAAGAATGTCCATTAAAAGGAGCGATGGGGTCGTTTTTCAAGCACGAATAGAACGATCTAAAGGGGTTGTGCAACCTAGAGAGATGGCCATATCTTTTTGATGAATGTGGTATCGAGGTTCGGTTTATTTGGAAAAGAGGTCAATCTTAGGGGAGACCATTCGAATGGTTGAATTGATGACTTCGCTTCGATCTCTTCGACTGAACCTAAAGGAGACTTCGATCATTCAACTTTAGCTGCACAAGCCGAAAAGGGATAATGCTTTAGAGGGAATCTCGTGGGCGATACCCCAGCCTGGAAAGAAAGCAAAATAAGAGAGCCTTAACGGTGAAAACCCTCGCGGGCACCTTGAGGCGAAGAAAGCTGAGAGAAATAAAATGAGAGAGTCTTACGGTGAAAAACTTTACAGGCACCCTAAGGCGACAGGAGGTCGAGAGAAATGAGAGAATCTCATTAGTGAAAACCCTTTGAAGGGCACTATAAGGTGACAAGGCGAGATGGTTACAAGGTGTCTACATGAGACAAGGTTGGGACATTCGTTTGCTTCTAGCAAAACGCGGCCATCAGAAAGTGATTGACCTAAATAGACTGGGTAGATTAATCTCAAAGGCACGGCATAACCATTGGATCAGTTACATATTCAAATAAGTTTTTCCCAGTTTTGAGTTCAGAAAGTTTTCCCTTTCTTTTGTTATTCGCGGTCAGCATTCTTTATCTATCATTTTTCGCTTCTTTTGTTTTCGAAAGTTGACTTTTCAAAGCTTACTACCAAGTCTCCCAAAGTGATACAATAAAGATGAATAGGCGTGGAACGACGCAATAAGGCAAAAGTCATTCCGATATTAAGATTGGAACGACAAGTTGATTGAAAGGTTCACGGGAATTATGGAGTACGATGGACACATATTACACATCCGGAAGATGATTGCTCACGACAGATCATCGACTAAAAGGGTCGGACCAAACCGAAGGTTGGAATGAAAGGAGAGATGAGAGACCAGCTGTGGAAAGAGCATCATCCCCGGCAAGTGTCTACGTCATCCCCAAAAGTTCGAGGGAGGCCAAGCAGCTGAAAAAGAAAAGGAAAATGGCCCCCAACAAGAGTGGCACGACCACTCACTGCGTTTTGAAACTAACAATTTTTCTTTGATTTAAAGCGGGAAAATAGGGTTCGTCGGCAGAAAAGCATGCCACGTAGAAGGTCATCAAACTGAGGCAGAAAATTTTCTCCGATTGCGAAAATTTTCTTGAAAGCAAAACACCCAGTGGATAAGGATGGAAAACAACGCGAGATTTCAGGAAATGCCCGTTCCGAGCAGAATGGTATTGAGAGAGGCCGGACAACACGAGGGGGCGATCTTTGAGCCTGGTATCATCCCCAGCAGTCGTTGGAAAATGAAACACTAACTCTCGAGATTTCCCCGGCAGCATTATATCCCATAAGTTTTTCAAGGAAGCAAAAGCGTGAGCCTCGGAGGAGGTCTGGGAAGAAGGAAAAGGAAGAGGGTTCACCCGCCAGGGTAATCCTCAGTTAATGACATTTCAATCCTTGGCGAGTCCGAGAGAGAAAGAAGGGTGAAGGAAATAGAAAAAGAAGAAATAAAGAATACTTCCCCAGCAGCATCATCTCCAGTAGGTGAGTAAACAGTTTCGAGGATATCTCCGGCAGCCAAAGAAAAAGTAACACGACCTATGGGGAAAGCAATTCCAAGACAAGGTAATTCAGAAGAAAAGGTTGCCCAAGGGGGCGATGCAAGAAGAAGAAAAATGGTACAAAAAGCAAAGGAAGGCGATAAGAATAGGATGAAATTAATGAGTTGTGGTTGAAGTAAGGGAGCCCGCCTGAAGAATGGAGTGGCGATTTTATTTTGAAGTTGTAGTTGAAGTCAGGGAGCCCGCCTGAAGAATGGAGTGGCGATTTATTTTAAAGTTGTAGTCGAAGTCAGGGAGCCCGCCTGAAGAATTGAGTGGCGATTTATTTTAAAGTTGTAGTCGAAGTCAGGGAGCCCGCCTGAAGAATGGAGTGGCGATTTAATTTTGAAGTAGTAGTTGAAGTCGGGGAGCCCGCCTGGAGAATGGAGTGGCGATTTAATTTGTTGTTTAAATTAATGTTGATAAGATAAGAAGCAGTTTATGCGATGGAAATTCACGTTAAATAGAAGCGAATGTCATTAATACTTAGGCAGATTTACATTCAGAAAAGGACAAATTAATTACTACTTAGGATCCGTAAATATCTACCTGATCATGTTCTGAAAATTGGAGTTTGTAGAGCAATATTCTCAAACGCACGAAAGGCTGGTACACGTGTGGGCTTTAAGCCAAGTTTGTTTGCCCTCTTTTATATTGGGCTCATTTGAAGTCCAAAGCTTTGAGTCTCATTTAAATTTAAACAGCCTCCCTTCAAAATAAATTAGGACCTTTGTTCCTGAAGAATGGAGTGGCGATTTAATTTTGAAGTGGTAGTTGAAGTCAGGGAGCCCGCCTGAAGAACGGAGTGGCGATTTTATTTTGAAGTTGTAGTTGAAGCCAGGGAGCCCGCCTGAAGAACGGAGTGGCGATTTATTTTGAATTTGGTTGAGGAAAGCGGTTGAGTATAACGGAAATCCCCAGCACGAGTCCAAGTTTATAATCAAAAGGAAGGCAACGAGGATCGGAAAGATGGTTCAGACTTCGAAGGAGAATAGTTCGAAGATCACAAAGAAGGGACCAAGGGTCGGAGTTCGGCAATCAAGATAGGCCGAGATAACAATTGTCGGAAGAGAAGAAGCACGTGAAGAAACATCAGAGCCCGCAAGATGGCAATGAACATGGCAAGATCGAGTGGAAAAGATAGATAAGAATTGGCAATACTGTAACTTAGTCTAGCTTCTTATTTTGTTTAGCACGATGTAATAAGGAGGTTACCAGCAGTAACAGCAGTAACAGCAAGATCACAACAGTCATGGTAGTCCCAGCTACCAAAACTTCCCGAACTACATTGACCTGATTCCCTTTTAGCCAGGGATATGTAGGAGACCTTTTGAAGCAAGGTTCGGTCAAACTTTTCCAAAAAAATGCTTCATACGGAGTGCTTGAACGGGCAAAAGATCGCTCGTACCCGCTCACTTATCTTTGCACGAAAACTAATCATGTTTCCGCACAAAGAGGGGCAGCTGTGAGCACGTGATTTTTGCCCTATACGAGAATTACTCCCAAAATGTCAAAATAAAAGAGTTTTTGTGTTTGTTTGCAATTGTGTGCCCATGTCTATTTGTTTAAATTGATAAAAAATGTATATACAAAATATGTTGCATTTATATTTTTAGGATTAGTTCCGCACTTGGAAATAGTTAAGTTTATTTGTACGAAAAAAAAATCATAAAAAAGGGGGGTATTTTTTTCGCATTTTCTTGTCATTTAATATATAATTGTAGGATTTGGTATTTAATTATGTCAACTGTTAGTAAAAAATTAATTATGTGTTACAAGTTAATCTGACTCAATATATATATATATATATATATATATATATATATATATATATATATATATATAATATACAATATAAAGTCTAGTTTTAGGAAATAAAGAGATAAGGAAACTAAATTTGGGCCAAAACCTAGTCCAGAACCAGGCCCAATCGAGTTACCCTAAACCCAGTCCGGATTCGCCTTTAATCTGATCCGTCCGTTTCAATTGATCCAACGGCCTCAATCATTCCATTATACCCGACTCGTTTCACTCCAAAGACCGGTCCGGTCCTAAAATAACACTACACGACGTCGTTTCGTTTAAGTGAAGAGATCCTGGTCGTTGATCGTAAATGATCCAACGATCAGGATTGAATTTCCTATTTCATATATAAGTTCAATCTCATACCCAGCCCCCCCTCTTAGCTAGACCCATACCTCCATCGTCTCTCTCAGAGACAAGCCAAGCCCCACCGCCTCCGCCGCACTCCGCCTGCCGGAAATTGCCTCACGGCGGTTCCGGTAGGCCAATGGCCACCCAATCAACACCATAGCTCCCCCTAAACCCCCTCTACACGAATCCGTGGTCCGTTAGCCTCGAATCATCCCCAAACGTCTCGAATCTTCAATCGAAGATTCGAGTTAAAACCCAAACCACGCCAAACTACCCCAAATTCACACCAGTGACTCCTCACACCTCCCTCACACCCCTACTAACCCCGGCTTAGCTCGAATCTTGCCAGAATTGTAAAAGCCCTAAAATCGAGTCCCAAGAACCCTAGTTTTTGAAGAAGCCCAATTCGAGCCGGATTAGTTGTAATTGAAGTCCAAGGGACTTTAGTCTAGGTGTTCTCAATCGAGAACATCTCGATTAAAGCCCATTTGGCTTCAATAGTTCCAAACCAAGTTCGAAGCTTGGGTCGGCAGATTCTTTTGAGG
Organism: Nicotiana noctiflora; assembly: GCA_032618575.1. Taxonomy (NCBI): domain Eukaryota; kingdom Viridiplantae; phylum Streptophyta; class Magnoliopsida; order Solanales; family Solanaceae; genus Nicotiana; species Nicotiana noctiflora. Next base: position 62,166 of record JASVEL010000297.1, on the reverse strand, counting down.
TAATTCGTGTCCCTTACGATTTATGGTTGCAATCTGTGTGTGTATTTGTGTTTAGTTTCAGAAATTTTTAGCATTCTTCTACCCTTCTCAACAGACCTTTATTCGGTCGATTCCCATTCTTTTGCCAATTCTTGTTTAAATTCAATGCTGCAATAGCTTCGTATGTCTAGTTTATTTAACATCGTCAACAAATTAACTTGTTTGTATGTTTGTTCATTCTCTGGTCTGCCCGTATGCAATTCACAAGTCTAGGGCTTGTTGTTTGTTTGATTCTGGATTAGGAGTTAATTGGATACAGTTGTTAGGATTTAATTAAGGTTAGTTATTTAATAAGCCTGCCCATAGCAGGGGCTAGTGGAACCTGCTGTACAGCAGGGTATCCCACTAGTCTCCTACCATTAGCATTTTTAATGATTATAGTCCATACATGGACACTGGATAGTGGAGAGTGTAGGGAGTCTGATGGTTTGGACAGAAGTAGGGATGGGCAAGAGTTTTTAGTGGAGTTTTCTGGCCATCCAGGGTGGAGGGGGTTTAACTATAAGTATAGAGTGATAGGGAGATTAGAGGGGGGATTCTGAAGCATATAGACAGATACACACAGACCTTAGACATAGACAGAGATTGAAAAAGAGACAGAGATTGAGAGAAATTGTGAGAGTTTTGGAGAATTCTTTCTTAGTGTTTGAATTCTGAATCGATTGTCATAAGGAGAGAACACTGGGGAGTTGTGGGACAAAAAAATTGAGATTTGGTGAGCCTGTGAGTAAGGAAAACTGTGATAGATAACATTGTAGAAGTATTCTGGGAGAATAGAAACATTGAAGGAAAATAGATCTTAGACAGAGAATAGGCATACATTTCTTTGAGAGAAAACGGAGTGAGAATTGTAAGTGTTTAAGTTCATACACATTGGAAGATCAGAAAAACTAGTGCTCTCTTATACCTGTGTTTGATTTGGTTTTACTAGGATTTCAATTGATTCTTCTTGGGTTGCCATTAGATTCCTGGTTACTGTTTCATTGGGTCTTTGTCTGAAGTTCACACGGATTCCTTGCATCTATTTCTGGGTCGATTGTTTCTGCTGGTCGTGGTTTTGTTACTGGTTTGCTGAGTGTTGCTGTTTGGCTTGCTGTTGTTGTTGCTGTCTGTTAGGTGCCAATTGCTAAGAGTTATCACTGACTTACCTCCATTTTTTTGATTTTCAAACTCCAGGTATGTGATTTTTTCGAGACTGGCCTGGTGTAACTTCAAATTGAAATGCTGAATTGGAAAATGTTCAACTGTTGGCCTGTTGAAGTGCATGTTCAAATATGATACTAGAATACACATTAGGAGATATGTACATGTCTATTCTTACCTCATATATGTGCTTATGCTAGAAATTGGACTTGTTTTTTTTGAAATACCAAACTAAGTAGATAGCTTGCAAGTGTTATATCTAGGAGTGTTGATCTAAAAATGCAAAGCTATGTCGCTAATGTTGGCTCAAGCTAGTAAAGTAGGAGATATGCATAAACTAGAAACCAATCCAGGTTTCTTTCAAGATAAAAGTTAGAAGCAAAGTTGAAATATGTTAATATAGATCATACATTATTTGGAATTGCTTGAAACTTATGAATTGGAAAGGGTTAGTTAATTCAACAATAAGTATTTAGGCCTCTCATTCATATTAAATCATGTTTTCTTCGAATGATAACTTCAACAACTCGAATTACGTGGCGTAAGCATAAGTCACTTAGAAGACGACTAGCTTATGATTATGTTGTTTAAATCGTGCTTCTTGATTAGCAATTGAATTAAAAAAAAATGAAGAGGACTTCAAGCTTGAACGCGAATAATCAATATGAGTAAGTGAATGCGGTTTTTTTTTGCTAATAAGGTTGTTCACGGATTAATCAATTAGGACCTTTCTCTTTATTCTATTTTTCTTAGAGACAAGAATCAAATAAAAAATCATAGCCATGTTAGGATCAGCCCTTAATAAATAATAATGAGACGAGCCTCGCCAAACAAAACTACACAAATTGCGGGGCCCTCAAATTAATTGTAATGAAAACCTTAGACTTGGAAGGACCGTTAGTGAATTTCACGGTCTTTCCCGAAGTTAACAACACGATAGACTCTTTAGGCGCGTATTTAAATAATTTTACTTTCCTAACTACGGGTGCGCATTTATGCGACCCAAATCGTACTCCCGGCGAAACTGAAATACATCAAAGTCACAGGCGTACCGGTTGCGGTGTGACTCGAAATGTGTCTTCGTGACGTCGCAATTCTTCTAAAAAATGAAAAGCGGAACATTAAAAGCACATTGTTAAAAAAATATATAAAGAAATCAGACAAAAACAAAAATTGCAGTTGAGCGACCGTGCTAAAACTACGGAACTCGGGAAGTGCCTAACACCTTCTCCCGGGTTAACAGAATTCCTTATCCAGGTTTCTAGTTTCGCAGACTGTATTACAGAGTCATAAATTTCCTCGGTTCGGGATTAAACCGGTGACTCGGGACACCATTATTTTCCCAAGTGGCGACTCTGAATTAAATAAATTAATCCCGTTTCGATTGTCCTTTAATTGGAAAAACTCCCTCGCGCTCCCGCGGGTGCGTAAAAAGGAGGTGTGACAGTTGGTATATGCTAGTTTTGGACAAAACTTTTGTCAACTAATGTTTATAGTTTTGTACTACCAAATCGAATAAATCGAAATCGAAAGGAGAAAAATCGAATCATACCGAATTTAATTAGGTACAGTATTGATATTGTATTTTAAGAAACCGAATACCAAAAATATCATACTGAAATATTTAGATACCGTACCGACCGACAAACACCCCTACACAACTATATAGTAAAGTGGCTGATAGCCATCAATTTTTGCTGCCAACGCACTAGTTTCCAACGGGTCTCTCTCCATCGGCTTTTCGCCCAAAAACATCAATGCCGCTTTTTCCCGTGGAAAAGATCATGTTTTTAGCAGGGGCATACATATATTTTTTGGTAAGCGATGTCAAAATTTAAAAAATAAATAAATAATAAATCACTAATAATAAAAAGCAGTGTTATTCTTTATATTTATACTCAATTTTTTATTTTGTATACTATCTATATATATATTTAATAAAAATTCCTCCCCTGATTTTTAGTAATGCAAGAGTGGAACCAAAGGACAAAAGAGCACAAACATTTGTTTCCTTAAAACCCTTCTACTTCTTCAGCTCTCTATCAAAATAGAAAAGAAAAAGAAAGAATAAAACCTATTATTCCTGTATATTCTATTAGTACATTCCCTAGAAATATTACTACAGAAGAAAATGTGAAAGCAAGAGAAAAATGATATAGCGGATAAAGCATATACTGTAAAAGTGGAAGAAAAATATTGCAGAGAAAGAAAGAGTAATTCTTATTGAATTTTGGGATGATTTACAATGGGATACGACCCCTATATTTATAGGGAAAAAATGACTTAGCCACAAAGTAAAATTCTCTAAAAGATAGGCATTCACTCTAATTACAATTCTATTCATAACACTCCCCATTTAAAGTCTATTCAATAAGTAATGTGTCTCGTTAAAACCTTAACTAAAAATAAAACCCAATGAAAAAAATTTAGTAAAGGAAAAAAGAGTACACATATCAAACAATACGCCTTTTGGTTGCCTCGTTAAAAACCTTACAAGGAAAATTCAGTGGGACAAAACCTTGTAAAGGAAAAAGAGTGCAACGCCTATTAAACTCCCCCTGATGAGAGCATCATTTCATGTCCTTGAGCCTTCGCATCCCAATCTTGTGCACTAGCTTCTTGAAGGTTGACGTTGGTAGAGGTTTTGTGAACAAATCAGCCATATTATCATTTGAACGAATTTAATGCACATTAATATCACCATTCTTTTGAAGATTATGTGTGAAAAATAATCTTGGTGAAATGTGCTTTGTCCTATCTCATTTTATGGATACTCCATTCAATTGGGATATGCATGTTGCATTGTCTTCATACAAAATTATGGGTAGTTTGTCACATCTCAAATCATATTTATCTCGAATAAGATGTATTATAGACCTCAACCACACATATTCTCGACTTACCTCATGAATAGTAATTATCTCAGAATGATTAGATGAAGTAGCCACAATTGATTGCTTAGTCGATCACAAAGATATAACAGTGCCTCCATAGGTAAACACATAACTTGTTTGAGATCGAGTCTCGTGTGGGTCAGATAAATACCCAGCATCAGCATACCAAACAAGACGGGGACTACAATTATTACCATAAAACAAGCCCATATCGGTGGTCCCTTTTAGATATCTCAGTATGTGTTTGATTTCATTCCAATGTCTCCTTGTGGGAGCAGAGTTATATCTTGCTAAGACATTAACTGAAAAAGTTATACCCGGCCTTGTAGTATTAGCAAGATACATTAGTGCACCAATTGCACTAAGTTATCGTGCTTCAGGACCAAGTAGCTCTTCATTCTCTTCTTGAGGTCGGAATGGATCCTTATTCACATCAAGTAATTGAACAACCATTGGAGTACTTAATGGATGTGCTCCATCCATGTAAAACCGTTTCACTATCTTTTCTATATAGCTAAATTGATGAACCAAAAATCCGTTTGCCATATGTTCAGTTTGTAAACCAAGACATAATTTTGTCTTTTCGAGATCTTTCATCTCGAATTCCTTTTTTAAATAATCAATTGCCTTTTGGAGTTCTATAGGAGTTCCAATAAGGTTTATGAAATTAACATATACGGCAAGTACAACAAATTTCGATATTATTTTCTTTATAAAAACACATGAACAATTTGATTGAATACATTTCCCAGTACTTTGAATTATGCGTGCTAGGCATTTTAAATCCCTTGAAATTTTTTATGTGTATCTCATTATCAAGTGAGCCATAAAGGTAGGCAGTAACCACATCCATTAAATATATGTCAAGCTTTTCATGGACAACAAAACTAATGAGATAACAACATGTTATAGCATCTATAACTGTTACGACCCGAATTTTTTTACCCTCGAGAGTCGTGATGACGCCTACTAGTGAAAGATAGGCAAGCCAATTATTTCAACTATTTACCTCTTTCTCATTTTAAATCTATTAATAGTTAAGAACCAATATTTAATGAACAACAGAATTTAATAAGCATAAGACTGAAACACAATGTATTAATAATGCTACCAATACTAATCCATAACAAAACTACCTAGAACTGGTGTCACAGTTTCACAAACTGTCTAGGAATACTACAAATAAAGGTCTGAAAGATTTAAAACAACACTTTCTCTAGAATACATGAAAGAAACAGAATGAAAGGATAGAAGGAGACGCCAAGGCCTGCGGACGCCTGCAGGACTACCTCAAGTTGCCTGGTGAACTAGAAGCAACAACCTCATTGCGGTCCGAAAGCTACAACTCCGGGGTCTACACAAAAGAGTGCAGAGTATAATATCATCACAACCGACCCCATGTGCTAGTAAATGCCTAGCCTAATCTTGGTAAAGTAGTTACGATGCTAGGAATAGACTACCAAATAAACCTGTGCAATTAAATCAAATATAGTGGAAGAATAAAGGCAAAAATTTACAATTTACAAGTAAAAGGGGCAGAGAGACATGCTGCGGGGATATCAAGTAACAACAGGAAATAAATAAATAACTGTAAAGGATACCATAACTTAAATATGAACAATAATCAGGAAATCAAGACAAGTGCACGACATCATCCTTTGTGCTTTTACTCTCGTCCTCACTAAATATCAATATAATTAGCACGACATTACCCTTCATGATTTTACCTCACAATATCATGGTACGAAATAATCCTTCGTGCATTATCACTCATATAAAGGCACGGAATGGTATATCATGGGGCACAACATCACCCTTCGTGCATTAACACTCTCTCACAAAATATCATGCATGACATCACCCTTCATGCTTTAACACTCTTCCTCACCCAAACAACAATCACAAACAATAAATGCAAGGAATTAAATAGGATCATAATAAAAATTCCGGGAAAGAAACAATATCAAAGAAACAACATCCCGGCAAGGGAACAATTAGCAACAACATCCCGGTAATGGAACAATACGAAATGCAACAACATCCCGGAAAGGGAGACAATATCCTAATAATCTTCTCTTTTTCAGATTTACTTCACAACTTAATTTACAACTTGATCCAACGCTCTACAATTCTCAATTACGAACGACACTTTCAGAATTCGATTCACAACTTGAGCCAACGCTCTACAATGTTCAAATACCAATGATACTTTTACAAATCAATCCAAAACTTGAGCCAACGCTCTTAAGTGTTCAAATACCAATGATACTTTCACAAGTCAATTCACAACTTGAGCCAACGCTCTTAAATGTTCAATTACCCAATTTATTTCCACAAGCCTTGTTCAACAATAGGAATATCATATAGCATGAACAATATAAAACAGAGTCACATTAATCATAGTATAAGACTCACGGGCATGCTTGACACCAACGTATAGATACTCGTCACCATGCCTATACGTCGTACTCAACAATTAACACATAGTGAATAGGACACGACTCCTAATCCCTCAAGCTAAGGTTAAACCAAACACTTACCTCGATGCATCAAACACAATTCAAGTCTCAACTACCGTTTACTTCTTGATTCCACTACCAATTCACTTGTATCTAGCCACAAGTTACTTAAGTATATCAATAAATGCTAAATGAATTATTTCTAATGCATGAAAATAGGTTTTCTAAAGTTTTTCCCAAAAAGTCAAAAATCGACCCCGGGCCCACATGGTCAAAACCTGAGGTTCAAATAAAAATCCGATTACCCATTCACTCACGGACTCAAATATATAATTTTTTTAAAATCGAACCTCAAATCAAGGTCCAAATCTCCAAAAATTAAAAAATCTAAGTTCTACCCAAAACATTCAATATCCCCCATGAAAACCTTTTATTTTGAGTTAAAATCATGTGAAAAGATGTTAAAGATTAATAAAAACGAATTAGAAATGACTTACAATCGATTTGGAAGAGTACTTGTCTTTGAAAAATCGCCCAAAGGTGTTTAGGTTTTGAAAAGGTAGTAAAATAGTTGAGATCCCGTCTGAAATTCATTTTAGCAGGTCTCTGGTGTCACAATTGCAACCAGATTTTGCAATTGCGAACCCTTCAGAAGTCTATTTTCTTCGCATTTGCGAAGAAAATGTCACAATTACGACCCTGAAGAAATTTGGTCACCTTCGCATTTGTGAGGGAAACTTCGCAAATGCGATATCGCATTTGCGATCAAGGTAGCCCAGGTCGATTTTTGTAGTTGTGATGCTTTCTGGCATTTGCAAGCCACGCTTCGCATTTGCGAAGTCTGCAGACCTGCAATAAACCAACTGGAAACCTGCAACTTCCTAAGTTCAATTTCACTCTATGACCTATCCAAAACTCACCCGAGACCTCGGGACTCCAAATCAAACATGCACGCAAGTCCAAAAATATCATACAGACTTGCTCGTACGATCAAATCATCAAAATAACATCAATAACTATGAATTAAGCCTCTAATTCATGAAATCACTTAAGAACATCAAAGATTTCCATTTTTCTCAAATAAGATCCGATTCACGTCATTTCAAGTCCGTTTCTTACCAAATTTTAAAGGCTTAACTTAAATCGCATATAAGACCTATATTGGGATCTGAAACCACAATATGGGCCCGATACCATCTCATTCATTTATGTTCAAATTTCCAAAAACTCTAGAAATTTCAGTTAAACAATTTTCTTCAAAAATTCATTTCTCGAGTTTGGGACCTCGAAATTCGATTTCGAGCATACGCCAATGTCCCATATTTTCCTGCGGACCCTCCTGGATGATCAAATCATGGGTCTTGATCCATTTACCCAAAATGCTGACCAAAGTCAACCTATTTTTCTTTTAAAAGCAAAATTTATTATTTTTTTTATAAATTTTCACATAATGGCTTTCCGGATACACGTCCGGACTACGTATGCAAATAGAGGTAAGGAAAAAAAGAGGTTTAAAGGCCTTGGAACATATAATTTACTTTCAAAATGAGTGATGACCTTGTGGGTCATCGCAATAACAGGTGAACATGTCTCTCATAATCGATACATGGCCTTTGTGAAAATCCTTGTGCAATAAGGCGTGCTTTATGTCTTTGTACCTCATTTTTATCATTCCTCTTGCTTACAAAGACCCATTTTTAGCCAACAGGCCTAACATCATTAGATGTTTGGACTACATGACAAAAAACTGCATGTTTTGCAAGTGAATTAAACTCTAATTGGATTACTTCTTGCCATTTTGGCCAATCACGTCTTTGTCGACATTCTCCAACAGATTGAGGTACAAGATCCTTACTATCTTGCATAGTACTAGATGCAATATTATATGCAAAGACATAATCCACCACTATATCCAATCGATTTAAATTTGTATCAATATCGATTTGATTTATTGATAGTTCCTTATTTTCTTGAGTCTCAGGCTCAGTAATTTCATCATGAATCTCATGATTGGTTAAATTGTGAATTTCTTCATGAGACTCTTTTGTAATGTCATTTTGATAATTTATTTTCCTTTTTCTAGGATTTCGATCCTTAGAGCCTAATGGTCTGCCATGTTTTAGGTGTTCCTTTGACTTATTAGCTATGACACTAGAAGATTATCGAATAGAGATATCAATATGGAAATATTCTCTGCAGGGATATGTGATTTTGTTATCCTTTCTAGTCCGTAAATGTGTCTGACATTTGATTTGCTATTCTATACAAATGGATAATCTTTTGCACTTCTTTTTCACAAATAGAGGAACGTAGATCAAGATGAGATAATGATGGATTTTTAACAAAATTTCCTATTGGTTTTCACCAATTTCTCCCCCTAATTTTGGGAAAAGTGTCTCATCGAATCGACAATTTGTAAATCGTGTGGTGAACAAATCCTCCCGTTAATGTTTCAATGTAGCGAATAATGGAGGGTGATTCAAACCCAATATATATTTCTAAACTTCTTTGGGGCCCCATTCTGGTGTGTGATATGGCGGTGCTACAGGCACATATACTACACGTCCAAAAATTTTTAAATGGGATATATTAGGTCCATGACCCAAAACTAATTGCAACAGGGAATATTTATGATAATTTATCGGTATGAGATGAACTAGCATTGCTGCATGCAAAATGGTGTGACCCCGAGTGGGAAACTTCGTTTTTATGAGTAACGGTCTTGCTATAAATTGCAGATGTTTAATTAAAGACTCTACAAGGCCATTTTGAGTGTGAACATGAGCAACACGATGTTTCACTTTTATCCCAATTGAAAAGAAATAATCATTAAATGATTGGGATGAAAACTCAACAGCATTATCAAGTCTAATCGACTTAATTGGATTATCGGGGAATTACGCCGGTAATAAAATTATTTGTGCCATTAATTTTGCTAACGCGAGGTTGCGAGATGAAAAAAGGCACACATGAGACCATCTAGAAGATGCAAATATTAAGACAAAAAAATATCTAAACGACCCACTAGGTGGGTGAATAGGTCCACAAATATTCCCTCGTATACGTTCCTAAAACGTAGGGGACTCAATCCCAACCTTTGTTGGTGATGGTCTAATAATTAACTTGCCTTGATAACAAGAAGTGCAAGAAAATTTATTATGTAAAATAATCTTTAAATTCTTTAATGGATGCCCATTTGAGTTTTCTATAATTCGTCTCATCATAATTGATCCAGGGCGTCCCAATCAATCACGCCAAAGTACAAAAGTATTAGAATCAGTAACCTTTTGGTTTACAATAGAATGTACCTCAATTGCACTAATTCTTGTCCAATACAGGCCGCAAGGTAAAGATGTGAATTTCTCAATAACCCTTTTCTGGCCAGAGGCATTCTTGGTAATGACCCGATATTCAAGATTATTCTCATCTATTATCTCAATATGATATCCATTTCGGCGGATATCTTTAAAACTCAACAAGTTCCTTTTGGACTTGGAGGAGAATATTCCATTATCTATAATAAGTATTGTTCCCTTGGGCAGAGTTATAGCAGCTCTTCCAGAGCCTTCAATTAAATTACTACTACCAGAAATTATAGTAACATTTGCATTACACATACTTAAATGAGAAAAATATTCATCTCTTCGAATATTGTATGTGTCGTACATGAATCAATTAAACAAATATTTTTACAATTGAACTTTGATCCAAGTTTGTTTTGTAAGATATCCATATTTGCTTCCCATGGTTTAACATACAAAAGAAATATACTAATAAATATTAGTATTTTCGGAGATAAAGGAAAAGAGACAAAGTGTCAACAACTCAATAATAATTTATTCAATAAGTGTGATGATAATTTTCTATAAGACAAAACCTTTGATTGAAAAACTTAATTAGAAAATAAAAATTGAATTTTAATAAAAATTTCGTACAATGTCAGTTGATTTAAAAGCTTTAGCAAATAGTTTCACGCTAGTGTGTAAGACACTTTTTCGTTTGCTAGCTTTCGTAATTTTTTTGTAATTTTTTCCCCACAATTCTCAACTCCTAACATAAATTACAATTGATACTGACTATAAATTTTGACCATTCTCAAAATTTATTCAATGACAGATTATGCTAATTCGACATACTAATTAAAACTACTACTCATGTAAGTTACGATAATTACTTGATGTTTATCCACTAACTAATACGAATAAGAAAAATAAAATAAAATCAAACTACTCAATTTTCTTTAACCACAGATCCATCACCAATCAAGTGGTCTATTTTTCCATTAGGATGCTCAAAGAAGTAAGTGGATGATGTCAAATTTATTGTCATAGACAAAGTTAGCTTCAGAGCCTTTATTCTTTAGAGATGCTTGATAAAGCTCAACCAAATGCCTTGGTGTACGATAAATATTTGTCCAGTGCCCTTTTCCATCGCAATGATAATATCCAGTTTTTGAACTATTTGCCTTTGGCTTCTCATCTTTCCCTTTTCACTTTTGGTGGTTATTTTTCATTAGTGGGTGATTAACACCGGGAGAATTTCTTCCTTGTCTACAGCCACGACCACGATCACAAATTGGGCCACGACCTTTTCTACGCTTAGCATAATGGGAATAAACCTCATTCACTTCAGGCAAGGGTGTAGACCAGTGGGTCGATTTTCATAACAAGTCATTGTTTCATTCATCCACAAAGAGAAGAGAAATCAACTTAGAGTACCTCTTGAAACCTTTGTCTCTGTACTGCTGTTGCAGGACCATATTGGAGGTATGAAACGTTGTAAATGTTTTTTCAAGTATATCATAGTCAGTGATAGTATCTCCACAGAGTTTCAATTTAGAAGTAATTTTGAACATCACAGAGTTATATTCAGAAACAGACTTAGAGTCATGGAGCTTCAGATGAGCCCAATTATATCGTGCTTGTGAAAAAGGACCAACGTTAAGTTATCATATCGTTCCTTTAAGCCACTCCACAAAGCAAGTGGATCTTTGACTGTGAGATATTCAATATTCAACCCTTTCATCAAGTTGATAACGCAAGAAAATCAAGGCCTTAACAAAATCTTGGGTGGATGTTTTAATTTTGTCTTTAATGGCATCTCCAAGACCCATTGCATTTAAATGAATTTCAGCATCCAACACTCATGTCATATAGTTCTTGCCCAATATTTTTAGGGCAACGAACTTTCTTTTCATAATATCAGTCATAATTAAAAGAGGAGACAAGTTATACCTTAGTCTTCTCAAAGAGCTTCTTGAGACGGTGGAGTCTCGTTCTGATAACGTGTAATAAAATAATAAAAGTAGAAGAACAAAATTGTACAGAAAGAGTGAGTAATTCTTATTGAATTTTGGAATGATTTACAACAGGGTAATATCCCTTTATTTATAGAAGAAAAATGACTTAGCCACAAAGTATAATTTTCTTAAAGATAGACATTCACTCTAATTACAATCTATTCAAAACATATACAGTGAATGCACTAAGAGCCCATTTAGATTAGCTGATCTAAAATTGTTAAAAAACACTTTTAGGTGCTGAAATTAATTTGATAAATAAGAAGTTACGTGTTGAGCACAAGTGCTGAAATTGATAATAAGTTACTACATTAATTGATAAAAAGTGCCAATAAACTCTTTTTCTCTGACGACCCAAAGGGGTAATCACCGATTTTTTCTATTTTTCGTACTTTCGAGACCTTTAAAACCTTACTTATAGTTACCTCAATTTGCATGCTCAGTCCAAAGGGGTAGCCGGAAAGCTTTTATGTTAAAATATGTGAATTCTGTGAAAAATTTGAAGAATTTTATTATTAATATGGTTAAAGTTAACTCCGGTCAGTAATTTTAGTAAACGGACACGGATCTGTGATTTGAAGGTCCCGGAGGGTCCGTAGAAAAATATGGGACTCGAGCATGTGCCCGGAGTCGGAATCCGAGGTCTGGAACCCGAGTAAAAGAATTTTTATATTAAATTATTTTCTGAAATTATTTAGGAAAATGAAAATAAAAATTAATTAAAAGACTATGGTATCGAGCTCGTCTTTTGGTTCCGACATTTGGTACAAGTCTTAAATATGTATTAAGCACTTTCTGTGAAGTTTGGTCGAAATTGGACGTCGTTTGACGTGTTTCAGACCTAATTATCTAAAGTTGGAAGTTTATGAAGTTGGAAATGAAAATGATATTTTTAGCCTTGATTCATTGATTTTGATGTTGTTTTGGCGACTTGATCGCTTGAGTAAGTTCATAAGATGTTATTGAGTTGGTGTGTGTGATTGGTTAGGAGCCCCGAAGGCTCGGGAGTATTTTTGGAGGTGTTCGGGGTGGTTTTGGACTTAGAAACATTGCAAAAAATCTGCAATTTTTGCTCAGTGAATTCCTTCTTTCTATTCGCGGCCTTAGGCTCGCGCTCGTGTACCTTCCCATGTTTCCTTCTCTGCGTTCACGATAAAGTCCTCGCGTTCGCGAAGCTTCAGGCTGCCTTTCTTCGCGTTCGTGTGAAGCCAGACGCGTTCGCGTAGGCCAATTTTCAGGCACCCAATATTTTCTCTTCGGGTTCGTGTTCGCATCCCTCGTTCACGAACGCGATGCTTGCCAACTTTTGTTCATCGCGAACGCGACCCTACTGTCGTGAATGCGTAAGGTAATTTCACGCAGCGATTTTTAAATCATAAAAACAGAACCATTATGGGATTTATCCCCCCTTTTTATAAACCTTGTCTTCTCCACAGCACATAGGCAATTTTTAGAGCTAATCTTCACCAAAGCTTCTTGAGTAATTAGTATCTAACACGTCTTCTTCATTTTTTATCATCATTTATCAAATTCCTAGACCTAAATCATTAAATCAAAGTAGAAATTAGGGGTTTTGGGAATTTTGGGCGATTCAACCTCAATTTGGGGTCGAATCGTAAAACAAATTATATATTTGAACTCGTGGGTTATGGGTGACTAGGTTTTGGTCTGAGCCTCGTGTTTGGACCATGTGGGCCCGGTGTTGAATTTTGATATTTTTGAAAGAATGCTAAGAAATTTATTTCTAAGGCTATGGGATTATGTTTTTGAGCCTTTGTTGATACTATTAAATTAATTATGCCTAGATACCATTATTTCGGAGTCGGATTGTAAAGGAAAGGCGATAATTGAGGAGTGATTACTATTCTTTGGACCGAGGTAAGTGTTTGATCTAACTTTGACTTGAGGGAATATGATTAGAGTGTTATTAATTACTAATTGCTAAATGATCGAGTATGGTGTATAGGCATAGTGATGCGTATCTATACACCGGTATCTAACATGACCGTGGGTCCTTGTTGGTACTTGTTTTGGGACTCTTCCAAGCTAATTAATGATTTCTACACAATGTGAAGAGTTTGAGGATTAATTATGAATTGTGAATTCTTTGGGGTGTTGGCTCGAACGATAAAAATATTATTTGAGTAAGAAATAAAAGAATTGGAAAGAGATGTGATTAATCCCTTTCCGGGATGGTTTGAGTATATCGATTATCTCCCTTGCCGGAATGTGAAAGTTGTTGTTATTGCTCCCTTGCCGGGATTTAGTTGTTTATTTGTGTTTTTCCTTCCTGGGACATTTCTTATTATTGTTTATTTCCCTCGCCCGTTTGGTTGTGATTGTTGTTTGGGTGAGGAAGAGTGATATCATGAAGGGTCATTCCATGCCATTTTTGATTATATTTGCACGAAGGGTCATTCCGTGCCATGATTTGGTTATTTATGCACGAAGGGACATTCCGTGCTCTGATTTGACTATAATTGCACGAAGGATCGTTCCATTCCATGAAATGAGAGTTATGTGAGGAAAAAAATGAAGGATGATACCGTGCATTTTATTTGATTTCTTTGGGTGAGGATGAGAGTAAAAGCACAAAGTTTGATGCCGTGCAACTGTTGATTTCTTTATTTTTTATAATTATTGTTGTGCCCTGCTTCTTACTTAAGTTGATGATTTTCATATCCGGATTGTACTCCCCCAAAGCATGCTTCCCTCCCCTTTTTTAACTTTTTAATTTTTGGTATTCTTTCCTTTTATATATATATATTGAACTGCACAGGTTGATTTGGTAGTCCTGTCTAGCCTCGTCATTACTTCGTCGGGGTTTGGCCATACACTTACCAACACATGGAATTGGTTGTACTGATGCTACACTTTTGTACTTTTTGCACATATCACGGTACCAGAGCAGCTTTTGGACCACAACAGTAGCATACTGAGCGGGAGATGGCTTCAATCCATGGACTTACGAAGTATCCTAGCTGGCGTTCGCAGGCCGAAGTCCCTTTTCATATTTTTCTGTTTGTTTTCATTGTACTGAGACAGACACTATGTATTTTTCTCTATTCAGACTTGTTTGTTGCGCTCTTTAGTGGTTAGTGAGATAGTGATTCCAGTCTTGGGTAGTGAAATATTAAACTTTCGCATATTGTATTTTCAGTTATTCATGTTTTAAAAGACTTCCGTATTTATTTAAAGGCTCGTTATTTTATTAATGTTGTGTTGTTATCCGAAGTTGATTAGATATTTGGCTTGCCTCACTACTCTCGATGGTGAGAAATCCGGGTTATAACATACAATTATTTTTTCCGATATATAATCAAATTCACTTTTTCTCTCTGAGACTCAAGTCTTTTCTTCAATTTTGCCTCAATTACGCAATAATTTTTACAAGTTATAATATAATATTATTACACACGTCCTTCCTATACCTGTTAAACGGGCCGGGTTAGACCGGTTCCGGACCGGCCCAGACCGGTAGAAACCGGAACCGGCCCGGACCGGTGGCAAAAGGGCCGGGTGGGCTGGGTTTTTAAGGGGTAGGGGTTAGTTCCGGGAAAAAATTTTGAACGGGTAACCGGAACCGGGTAGGCCCGGTCCGGCAAACAGTAACCTTAACGGTTAAACCGGCCCGGCCCGGCCCGGTTCAACGGTCAAAAATTTTTTTTTTTTTTAAATTCAGAAATATGGGGCCCACCCCAAACGGCTATATCAGAAAAAATCCGTTGGCCAACGGATTTATTGAAGTTTTGGCCATTTGTTTTTTAATTTTTAACACATTTTTAATTTACAAATGTAGCCTTATGTAAATCTATAAATACCCCTCCCCCTTCTTCATTTCTCACTCAAAATTCTCATCTCAATCTCAAATTCTCTCATTCACCTATTCTCTAATTATCTAGTTCAAGACTTCAAGTCTTCAACTTCAAGTCTTAATAATTTCTCATTTCATCTTCGAATTTATTTGGCTCATTTTTGTTGAATAATTGAAATTCAATTATAGTATTTTATCATTCGGGTTTTGAACTTCAAGTTGGAATATTGGCTTGACGTTTGTTCGTGGTAACATCGAAAATTCGGAATTGCATAACCAAGTGCTCTATTTCGGTGCACTCCCTCCAACTCTTTCTCTTATTAATATTTTAATTGCATATTTATTTTGAGCTTATTTATTCCTTAAATTTCACAATATGTTTAGTGCTGCTAAAAAGCGTGTAGAAAAGTTACTGATAAGAGAAGTAAAAGTAGAGGCAATTCTTCAGCATCTGGTAGTAATAGCCCAATATCTATTGTTCCTGAAACATCGCCTAATGAAAATATAGATTATGATCAATTACAAGAAGATTATGGAATAGAAGATAATGAAATAAGAATTGAAGAAGAGATATCCGCTACACCTACTAGTGCACCTAGTGCTGGGGTAGGTAGTGTTGGAGTTGATACAAGGGTGGTGGTGGTGGCACTAGTGGTAGACCACCTACGGCTCCGACGACTAATCGTAGAAAAAGAAGTAAGGTTTGGAATTTTTTTGAATTAATTGAAGGTTCTGATAGAGTTAGATGCAAAATTTGTAAAGTTTCATTTAAACATTTGACCCTAGGAAATTTAGGGGGAACTGGAACGCTTAGTAGGCATATGAGAGCTGCACACCCGATAGAATGGGGCCTAGATGGTGATGATAGTCAAACAACTATTAACCTTACTACTGGAGAGTTACTAGATGGAACTATACATATTTATTTTTAAAAGTTTGCTATAAATATAGATATTCAACAACTGAAGTTGCTAATGCACATTGTACGAATTCAACTAAAGAAATCAAGGATATGAAGATGTTGATCGCCCAGAAGACGAGGATCTTGGAGATATATTAACAAGTGGTCACCCATCCGAATTTACTTATTGTTATTTGTTCAAGTCTTAAAAGATGTAAACATTCAATTTGTAAGTTTCAAATTTGAGTTATGAAATATGAATTATGAAATAAAAGAAGCACTTGCAATTTGCAGCAAGTGCAATTTTTCTCATATTCCTTCTATTCTTTAATTTATATTTTAAAGTAATACAAATTCTTAATATAACTTAAATTGAAACTTTAAATTTGAAATTCAAAGTTAAAGTGTTAAATTGAAACTTTAACATTTTAATTTTGAAATTCAAACTTAAAGTCTTAAATTAAAATTATTATTTAGAAATTCAAACTTAAAGTCTTAAATTGAAATTTGAAACTTCAATTTTTAAATTTCAATTTTAAACTTAAAGTCTTAAATTGAAACTAAATCATCTAACTAATTTTTGAAATACAAACTTAAAGTCTTACATTGAAACTTTATAAGTGCACAAGTATCATTTACTTTGTGTTCTTTAAATAAATTACAATAGTTATACAAAATTACAAAAAAAAAAAAAAAACGTTAAACCCGGCCCGGCCCCTTTAACCCGTAACCCGTACGGGTCAATTTTTACCCGAAAAAACCCCAACCCGTTATACCAGTTAAGGGATAGCCCGGAATCGGCCCGGTAAGGAACCCATACGGGTTAAAAAAAATTGGACCCGGCCCGGCCCGGCCCACCCGTTAAACACCTATAGTCCTTCCTTAGTTCCTCTTTCCTTTTCCGGAGAATATTCCTTCCTTCTGGCCCCTTTCCAAATCCAAATCCGAAACAACCGTTTCCATAATTTCATCCATATTCTGGTTTCCCTTGGCTATTTTGGCCATTCCTTGCATGTACATCAAAGCCTTGTATGAATTTGCATTATCTGCACTTTATTATAAGGTTCATACGAATGGTAGTCAGGCTATGACATCGGAGTCTCTTATGCAAATGCTGAGTCAAAATTTAGAAAAATGCTGCTTCAGGATAAACTAGATATGTTACGAGAGAAACTGAATATTTTCCTATGGCTTGGACCCCTTCACTGGGTTTTAAACTTGCCATCAAACTCATAATTGGCCTTAGTTACTAAGTTCGTAATTAAATATTTTTACATATTTAATAAACTTTATGATACAAATACGAAATCTAAACAAAAATTATTGAGTTCATCCTAATTCGTACCTAATACTCTAGTTCCTCCCCTGCTTCTAGGTGGCATCATCCTATTATTCAACTTAATATTATTCAAGATAGAATTTGGTTGATCATGAAGTTGAGAGGGTGAGGATGAGAGTAACTTTTAGTAAGGACTTAGTTGGTTTTTTATGCAGGAAATGCATGAATTAAAGCATTCCTAACCCCTATTTTATAAGGATTCTCTAACATCTATAAATTTCATTTTCCCAAACCAAAATTTTCATAGTACTCCAAACATCATTTTGTCCCCTCAACTCCTAAAAATGGCAACAAAGAGTCTTCTCCTCATCCTTGTTGCTAGTGCACTTGCTTTATTCATAGACGCTAGGAGCCTTGGAACAATAATAAAAGCAGTTTATGAACAAAAGTCGCATTACCCGCCCTCTTTATCGCCTGATTTTGGTGTAGGACCTGGCATAGGAGCAAGTGTTGAAGGCCATAGTCCACATGGTCATACAAGTTTAGATGGCAATGGAGAATTTGGTAATTATAACAATAAGAATGCTAATGATAAAGATGTGCTTATTGCTAGTGGCCAAAGTGAAGTACTAGACGATGGAGCACTTGGGCGTGACCTGCCCTGAACTCCGAGTTTCATGTAGTGTCCACCCCCGAGGCGAATTTTATGGGTTCTAGAGTTTAGAATGACCAATTTTAAGTATTAATAATTGGGTCCTTAAATTTAATACAAATATACTGTCCGAGTAAAAGCTACTGGATTCTGCCGAATCCATAGCTGGGATTCTAGCTCTGCCGAAATGTAGAATCGATGATAACTACTTGAAATGAAATTTAATTCAATTGGTATTTATTATTTATACAAAGTCAATTGTCCTTAATTTTGCAATGTTTTCCTAGTCCCTTAATTGCTCGCCACATCCTATGGGAGCTTGACTGAAAATCTGGCCAGCCTTTTCAATTAGGGACCTCATTGATAGTTTTGATTTTAAGACCATTATTCACTATATGAATTTAACTTAACTTAAATACATTGAAAATATAAATACTTTTTGCATTGTTAGTATATTTGTAATTATTACTTACGATGTTTTTAGGGTATAATTATACATTAATTTCCTTTTAAGGATATTCTTAGGTTTAAGATTTTTGACTCAAGTTACATTATATTTGTGTTAATCCTTTAAGAGTATGGGTAGAGAGGTAAATTCGGAATATAACTCATCAATATATTATATTGTTTGGATCTTTCAAAAATGTTAGTATACCCGTAACAGATTTTTAAAATACATAATTTTTTGGAAGATCACGTACCATTTTTTGAGGATCCGATTTATATTCATTTTTTTTTTGACTCGAACAGCATAATCAATAGGTGCATTTCTAAAAGGTAATTAATTTTGTTGAAACTGTAGTGACTTATTAGTTATAAAAGTGACCTTCTCATGAACTATCCAGACGAAACCTACATATATTGCTATGAAAATCTAATCCACAGGGGTGTACAAATCGAATCGGAAAATTGTATCAAATCGAAAAGTCAAACCAAACAGATTAAAAAATTCGACTAGGTTTGGTTTAATTTGGTTTGGTATTGAGTAAAAAAATCCAAACCAAACTGACATATAAATATTTAATTTATATATATACTTTTAAGACTTTATATAGAATTTTATATACAAAAATTCTAGAAATATTTGGGATTCTCTTATAGAATGTAATATTTAATAGAATATGAAGTACTCCAATTTTACTAACCTTAAATAATGGGTTATATGATCACTTTCTTATCAAGTGTTACTGAAATGCGTCAATTTCTTTGTTCTTCTTTGTTCATATATCAAGATTTATTAAATTCTTATATCTTTTTTAATTTTGAAGTGGTATTTTAATAATCTAAAATTAAATAGAACTTATCATTAATTAGGTATCATGTTGGTTTTTATGTTTCTTATTAAATTTATTTAACCTTATAAGTATACCTCAATGAAAAATTATTGTCAGATGACTAAAAAAAATAACTATCAAGTATTATTAATAAAATACTACCATAAAAATATTTAAATAGATCATACGTTTGTCAAGTTTTTCAATTTTTACAATATATTTACTTATAAAAAGTTTAACAAAGTAAGATTGAAATAATATTCACATAACAAAAAAACCCGAAAAACCCGAAAACTCCGACAAAATCGAACCAATCCAATCCGATATAATTGGTTTGGTTATATTTTAATAAAATCCGAACCAACCCGGTCCATGTACACCCCTACCACACATACATTCAAAATTCAAAAAATAATTTCATATCCTATGCTTTGTGTGAATAAAACACAGATCCAAGCTAAATACAATAAACTAGAACTATATATACCACACCTAATCCCAAATTGAATCATTCAACTTCAATCACAAAGTCTGGAGCAATTATACAGTTTAATCATTCCATTACAAACTATAAGGGACAAGAAGGGAAAAGCATATTCTTAATCTCCCCAAAGATGAATTTACCCAATCATTAACTTAAAAATAGCACATTCTCTTTTACAAATCATTGGTTTCTCCGCTAATCAAAATTTAATCACATGCTCCAAATGACCGCTTTACACTACTCAAAATTTATTAATTTTAAGTTATATACATTGATAGTGCAAAATATATTTAAATAATCAAATTACTCATTAAGTAATTACAAGTAAATTTCTCGATAAGCATTAACTGGTAATTCGATTAAAATATTAGTTAGCTTGTTATCACATAGTAGAAAAATTCATTGATAGTATAGAAAAATATTTAATCCTTGCGTCTCAATGGATATGAGGGTTTGACTAGATACAAAGTTTAAAAAAATATTAAAGTTATTATATTTATCGTCTAAAATAAGCTATAGAAATTTTGCGACTATAAATATTATAATTGAAATAAAACAAAATATTTAAAGTTTAATTATTTTTAAATTTAAAATAATATGACAAAAGGAAGGAGTGCCTTGAAACAATATTTTTGCATGATATATTGATCACGTATTCGAATCATAAAACTAATCGTTAATATTTGTATTAGAGATTGGTTAAATCATTTCATGCATGAACGCCAATTGCTTCTGCACAGGACTCTATTTTAATGATGTGACATAAATTTGGAGAGAATGAGTACTCCCTCCCGCCCAAAATAAGTGATTTTTAAGTTTTTTTGTGGTCCAAAATAAGTAATTTTTTCGGATTTCAAGAATGATTTAATAATGTTTTTCCTATATTATCCTTGGAGTAAATAGTATTAGAATATATGTTAGGAATGTTTATGTAAGATAATTAAAATGGTTAATTCTATTACTAATTAATGCTAAAAGGTAACTTTCTTAATATGTGTGAAAACATAAAAAAAAATTACTTGTTTTGGACCTAATGGAGTATTATTTAAATCCAAATCTAATTACATGGTCCAAGTGGGTCCCGCATACCATAACCTACTACTATTCTTCCCTCTAGTCAAGATATATAGCTGAAACCAAACCGCGGAAGACTGAAAATAGTCAAATAAAGATCAAATCTTGTTAGAGTTGATGAACTGAAGAATGGGGTCAATTGCCAAAATTGGGTTGCAAAAATACTTGCTACAACTTCAGCAACACCCTTTAAGAACAAAGGTCTCACCTTTTTTCTCAGTTTCTATATTTTTCTTGACTAATCTCTCTTTCTTTGCTTCGTTTTCTCTAATTTGTTAAGTGGGGTTTGGCTATTTCGAATTTTTAGTTCAATTCATGATGTGGGTGATTTTTTGTATCTTGAAAAGTTTCCATTTAAGAACAAAGATCTCAGATTTTCCCCTCTCTCCCAGTTGCTTTATATACAACAACAACAACAACTACCCAGTATGTTCCCACAAAGTGGGGTCTGGGGAGGGTAATACGTACACAGGCCTTACCCCTACCCGAAAAGGGTAGAGAGGCTGTTTCCGGCCGACCCTCGGCTCAGAAAAAGAGAGAGAAAATCAACAAACAAAACAAAACAAAACAATGTTAGTAAATCCGGGATAAATCAAATAAATAATTATCTAAACATAAAACCGAAAGTAGAATGACATGCAATAATACCAATCGGTTACTACCATAAGAGGCACAATACAATACATTAATTAACTATAGAGATCGCTACCAAACCCCACTCGGCCCCTAACAGAAGTACTAAGAATTCTAGAAGGCCCTACCCTACAACCCTAATACTAGACCTCCAAACTTTCCTATCAAGGGTTATGTCCTCGGAAATCCCCATTCTAGCCATATCCTGCCTAATCACCTCACCCCAATACCTCTTAGGCCTCCCTCTGCCTCGACTCGCGCCAACCACCGCCAGTCGCTCACAACTCCTCACCGGTGCATCATGGCTTCTCCTCCGCACATGCCCAAACCACCTAAGTCTCGCCTCTCGCATCTTCTCATCCACTGGGGCCACCCCCACCTTCTCCCGAATAACTTCATTCTTAATCCTATCTAATCTGGTGAGCCCGCACATCCACCTGAGCATCCTCATCTCCGCAACTCTCATTCTCTGGACATGAGAGTTCTTCACAGGCCAGCACTCCACCCCATACAACATGGCAGGTCTAACCACCGCTCTATAAAACTTCCCCTTGAGTTTCTGTGGAACTTTCTTGTCACACAAGACTCCCGATGCGAGCCTCCACTTCAACCACCCCGCTCCTATACGGTGAGTGACATCCCCGTCAATCTCTCCGTCCCCTTGAATCACTGATCCAAGATATCTGAAACTGTCCCTCTTGGCGATGACCTGAGCTCCAATCATTACGTCCCTGCCTACTTCGCTCGGCTCGGCGCTAAACTTGCATTCCAGGTATTCAGTCTTAGATCTGCTTATTTTAAAACCCTTAGACTCGAGAGTCTGTCTCCATACTTCTAGTCTCTCATTCACACCGACCCTCATCTCGTCTATCAATACTATGTCATCAGCAAATAGCATGCACCAAGGCACATCCCCCTTGAATATGGCGAGTTAGAGCATCCATTACCAAGGCAAATAAGAGAGGGCTTAGCGCAGATCCTTGATGTAGCCCCATAACCACCGGAAAATGGTCCGAGTCGCCACCCACCGTCCTAACCCTAGTCTTGGCTCCATCGTACATGTCTTTGATCACTCTGATGTAGGCTTCTGGCACGCTCTTCGCCTCCAAGCATCTCCACAGAACCTCTCTAGGGACCTTATCGTACGCCTTCTCCAAGTCGATAAACACCATATGCGGGTCCTTCCTCTTATCCCTGAACAGTTCCACCACCCTCCTCACAAGGTGGATAGCTTCTGTAGTAGAGCGACCCGGCATGAAACCAAACTGGTTCACGGATATAGATGACATCTCCCTCACCCTCGCCTCGATCACCCTCTCCCAGACCTTCATGGTGTGACTTATTAATTTGATACCCCTATAGTTGTTGCAACACTGGATATCCCCTTTGTTTTTGTACAAGGGAACCACTGTACTCCATCTCCACTCCTCCGGCATCCTCTTGGTCCTAAAGATCACGTTGAACAACTTGGACAACCACTCCACTCCTGACCTACCCATGCATTTCCAAAACTCCACCGGAATTTCGTCTGGCCCAGTCGCTCGACCCCTACTCATCCTACGCAACGCCCTCAAGACCTCCTCCTCCTTAATGCGCCTGCAGTGCCCGAGGTCTCTAGGACACTCTGAATGCCCCAGCTCCCCTAGCTCTAAGACTCGATCCCCCTCTTCGTTAAGCAGGTCTCGAAAGTATTCCTGCCATCTCCGCTTGACTTGCGACTCCCCCGTCAGAACCCTACCATCCTCGTCCTTGATGCACCTAACTTGGTCTAGATCCCGCGCCTTCCTCTCCCTCACCTTAGCCAACCGGAATAACTTTCTGTCCCCGCCTTTCTCCCCCAATTCCTCGTACATGCGCCCAAACGCTGCATTTTTAGCTTCCGTGACCGCCAGTTTCGCTTCCTTCCTCGCCACCTTGTAGTTCTCCTTGTTCGCTCTCCTTTCTTCTTCGCTTGAGCTCCCTGAAAACTTAGCAAACGCCGCCTTCTTCGCCTCCACTTTTCCTCGGACTACTTCATTCCACCACCAGTCACCTTGGTGCCTGCCTGAATAGCCCTTGGCTACCCCAAGCACATCTCGCGCAGCCTCCCTAACCAGGTTCGCCGTCACTGACCACATTGCGTCCGCTTCCCCAGAGCTACTCCAAGCTCCCCCATCAACTAGCTTCCTCTCCAGCTCCCGGGCTTTCTCCTTAGTCAAAGTTCCCCATCTAATCCGCGGTCGGCCCCGAGAACCCTTCCTCTTCCTCTTCACCCAGAGACCTACATCCATCACTAGGAGTCTATGAAGAGTTGAAAGGGACTCTCCCGGGATAACCTTGCAATCCTTGCACAACCCTCTATCGCTCCTTCTGAGGAGGAGGTAATCAATCCGAGTCCTCGCCGTGGAACTTTTGAAAGTAACCAAATGCTCCTCCCTCTTCTGAAATGACGAGTTCGCGATCAAAAGCTCCGAAGCCCTAGCGAAATCAAGCAGCGAAGTGCCCCCTCCGTTCCTAACCCCAAAGCCAAAGCCGCCATGCACCTCACCGTAACCACCAACCTCCGCCCCAATATGACCATTAAAGTCCCCTCCAATAACTAACTTCTCAGATTGGGGAATACTACTCACCAACTCATCCAAGCCCTCCCAAAAACGCCTTTTAACCTCCTCAGCTAGGCCTGCATGCGGCGCGTAAGCGCTAATGACATTGAGAACACTACCGCCAATAACCGGTTTAATAGACATTAACCTATCATCCACTCGCCTAACCTCAACCACGGACTCCCTAAGATTCCTATCTACCAAGATACCTACTCCATTCTTACCCCTCTCGACCCCAGAGTACCACAACTTAAACTCATCTGCATCCCTCGCCTTCGTCCCTTTCCACCTAGTTTCTTGCACACATGCTATGTTGACCCTCCTCTTCTGGAGAATCTTTGCCAACTCAATGGACTTACCCGTTAGTGTGCCTACGTTCCACGACCCGATCCTCAATCTCTGAGCGACCTTTAACCTCTCCCCACCCAAACCTCCCGCCCTACCCACAGGACCGCTCCCTGCCCCCCTGCTCACCTCCACCCCCACCCCCCGAGGACATGACCTTACAGTACCATCCTCCGCCGCGGCCACTATCCCTCCAACAGACTACGGTAAAAGAGACGAACTTTAATAGAATTACGCAAAAGGATGCTTGCTAGATAACGATAGAGTAAACCACACACAAGATGCTAGTTAAAATACGTAAAAGGACGTACAGAATAAACAAGAGATCGGGAGGTACCAAGTCCCGGTGGAAAAACCTGAAAGTAAGCTTTGATGCGCCCGGGTCAACTGCCGCCAAACCTACTCGTTTTGGCCGATGTAGCTTTGCTCCTCGCTTCCAAATGCCAAAAGCTCGCCTCGCCCGCCGCCTCTAGTACCTGGCGAACTCCTCGCTTCCCAGTTGCTTTATATATATATTTTTTAATTTTAATTTTAGTGAGCGTGGGTTTTAATTCTGCTTTACATGAGCTTTGCAAAACATAGTCAATTTCAAGTTCCGATAAAGGTAATTGCACGTAACTCTATTTGATCATTGATTGTTAATCTTTAATAAATGGTAAATTACACTGATGGTGTAAAATATTAGTTACACTGTCAATGCAACAACAACAACAACCCAGTATAATCCCACTTAGTGGGGTCTGGGGAGGGTAGTGTGTACGCAGACCTTACCCCTACCCTGGGGTAGAGAGGCTGTTTCCAAAAACTAGTATGCACTGTCAATGCATATAACTTAAATCCTTAATGTGATTGCATCTGGCACACAATGATGTGGACTAGTCGTCAGTGAAGTAGGAATAGATCATGGTAAATTACAGAGGCAAAAAGTTAGGTGATTTTATTTCTGTTTGACTAAATCTTGATAGATAGAGTTACTTGCTATTTGTTCCAGTGGGAAGTAGCAAGTATGGAGTTGAATAGTTGAGGTGTGTGTAAGTTGGCTGAACACCACCATTATAATAAAAGAAATAGTTTAATTATGATGAATTCGAATGCATTATATTGGAATCTGGGTCTAGTAAGAAAGAGGTTCATCAGATCATCGCCTGTGTGTGGGGTATTAATGTGCCAGAAGTGAATGGAATGAGTATAAAAGATTCTTGTAATTGACTTTTAACTAGTTTTGGGATTGAGATGTAGTTGATCTAGTGGATTTGTGTGGACTGTGTTAAATGTTTTTAGCTCAATAGGTATTGGCGTATTGCGATTTAGTTGTTATAGATTTCTAATGTTTCCATTTTGTAATTGCAGGCAATAACAGCGGCCGTTTTGTCAGCGATCAGTGATATAGTTGCTCAAAAGATCACTGGCATTAAGAGACTTCAAGTCAGACGCCTTCTCCTGAAAGTGGTACTGTTTCATAGCTTCCTTTTAAATATTCCCATTTGCTTCTCTTTTCCCCTTTCCTTTTTGTGTGTGCTGTGGAAATCTGAAGTGTTTATCAAATGTGTTCAATTTTATTAACTTTATTGCTGGAATTCGAAGTATTATTAATATCTGCACTTAATGGTAAACTCCGAACTGCACCGTAGTCCTCTCGAATGGGTGTATTATGAGTGCAATATATAAGTTTGTGAATCTGAAGTAGTCTCCTTATAGTGAAATTTTTGTCACAAGATTGTTGGACTACACCACTCATTGATAAAGTATAATTTTATTAATGTTCTGTGGGGAACCCTGTATACTAGAAGTATACCAAAACATTGAAAACCTACGCCAATTGATTCTATACAAAAGACGCTCAATCAATCTATACTAATTGGACTCTCGTCCAGCTTCATCTCATAATTTACTCAAATTTTTTGTGAACTGTTCTGATATTAATTTTCTAAAGAGAAAACTTCTACTCCGTCCGTCCCAATTTGTGTGGCATTGTTTGACCAGACACAAAGTTTAAGGAAGAAAGACTTTTAAAACTTGTGATTTTAAATAATCCAAAGATATTTGTGTGGTTATATCATCTCATTAGAGGTGAAATGAGAAGTTTAAAGTTGAATTTTTTCTAAAGTATAAAATGGTGTTATTCTTTTTGGTACAAATGAAAAAGGAAAGTGTCACGTAAAGTAGGGCAAAGGTAGTACTATAACACGACAAAAATGGGATTGTAAAAGTTTGCTGACTTCCTTTCCCACGCTTAAACGTTGGTGGTCTGATGAAACTTTTTGCTGGTTCTTGAGACTTCTGATTCCCCATACGTTTGAGTAATTGATGTTAAATTTCTAGATTCTTCCTCGGACCCTACGATTGTTTTTTTGAAATATTTTGACTGTGAGCTGCAAAGGATGTAACAGTTGTTTTCTTTGATGGGAGTCGTTTTACTTGTTTCTTTTGGGGATCAAATTACCCTTTTCCTGTTCTGCATCCGGTGCAAAAGGCTTCTTCATTGAGTGTGGAGAAGCTTACTGTATGGGGTTACCCTTGCTGGTTGCAAGAGAGGCTATTTCTGCCTAGTATTGACATCAAAATTTTGTCAAAATGTTAAATAGGAGTTAGGATCTTATAATTGGAACACAACAACTTATTACTGCACTGTATTAAAGAAATCAGTAGGATAAGTAAAAGTTTGAGAAAACTGATGATGATATGAAAGTGATGCTTGAAAACACTTCCATATCTTTTAGCTTCTGTGAAGTTCTGTCTTTCTTTTTTGGAGAAAATGGAAACAGAACAAACAATAGCCAGTAAGCATATGCTAGGACTTTTGAGCTTCATCTCAAGATTAATTCTGATGTCGCACTTATTATCAGAATCGTGTGTTCTTTATATCTATTCCTTTGCTTACCACATACAAGTTGCTATTCTGGGATTTTCATTGGCTGCTGACATTCCTATGTGCAGCTTTTTGGCTTTGCCTATCTCGGGCCATTTGGGCATTTTCTTCACTTATTACTGGACAAACTTTTCAAGGGGAAGAAAGACACAACAACAGTCGCAAAAAAGGTAATGAAACCCAGCTTCTCTGGATAATTTTCAATATGTATCGGGATAAGAAATTGCAGATTCCTATTGAATCCACATCCTTTAGTGTCACAATTACCCTCAGTCCTTTTTTTTCTCTCTTCTTTTTGGTGTAATAGATTATTTTCAACATTAATCAATCGTAATGAAACTCCTTAGCTAGATTACCATTTTGGTCAAACAATATTTTCAGTTGGGGAAAACTCTAAAAGCGTAATGACCAGATTAGTACACAAGAATATGAAACTTGCAATTTAATTGTTTCAGGTGGTGCTGGAACAAGTGACATCTTCGCCTTGGAATAACTTGCTTTTCATGATTTACTATGGGTTAGTTATTGAAAGTGAGTTTTATTCTGAGCTACACCTATATTTAATTTTTGCAAGTAAATAGGCGAGTAGATATATTGAAGTTATTAGAATTGGAACCTTAACTGTTGGCTTGAAATGACTGAATTATTCTTCGATTTGAATCTCCGAAGTTTGTGAATGTCCAATGCACTCTGAAGCACTACACTTTCTTCCAAGCTGCACAAAAAAAAAAAAAAAAAAAGAAAGACTGCAAGAAATATTTGTACATTCACAATGTAAAAGCAGGAAACAAAAGCTCAAAGCTTTAGCCGAACCTGGTTAAATAAAGTTTCCATAACTTATCTTATATAAAATAATCATTCAGTTATTGGGGAAGTATGTATATACATGCAGAGACACTTGTTGATCTTGTTGCTTTTATGCTATTTTACATGTCCAAACTCTTTCTCACTGTATAAATTCTTTATAGTGTACACGCTTTAATCAAAGTACAGCGTTTTCTCATGTGAAAGCAGCCTGAAACTATTTTTCTTGTTCTGAAGGTCATCTATATTTTCTGTATCGCTTATATCAACTCCTAGGAAATACCCTGAAATTCAATTCTTGTTCAAAAGAAGTATTTTGCTCGAGTCTTTTTATATTGAGTATTTTCATTAGCTAGAAGTATAACGATATATATATATGCACATAACGAAGCTTTGGCTGATAAAATCTTGTAATGTGTACAGGTAGACCCTGGATCCAGGTGAAGTCTAATATTAAGAGGGAATATCCAAAAGTGCAGTATACCGCTTGGACGGTTTGTCAACTTCCCCCTCTTTCAGATTCAAAATATGTTTTTCTGTGGTATAGTGAATTATAACTGTATCATCGTTCAAACTATGCAGTTTTGGCCAGTCGTGGGTTGGATTAATCATCAGTATGTGCCACTGCAGTTCCGTGTCATCTTTCACAGCATCATCGCATGTGGCTGGTATGCTACATTTACCTACTCGTCGTTACTGTTTCTGATATGGTCAACTTCATTTCCACCTCAATGATTGATTTCACAAAATCATTGATCCTTTCTTGTTTTCGACTTGTAGGGGAATATTTTTGAATCTACGTGCAAGATCAATGGCTATAAAGAAAGCTTGAAAATGTCTCAAAGTTGCAAAATTGAGCATGGTCACATGTTCATATATAGTTCAAATATAATCAGGGCTTGCTTCTTTAAGCTCCGCCTCACCTATACGAGGTTTAGCTCGATTTCTCTCAGCTACTAGTGGCTTATGTAGTGTTCGGCATTCATACGTCCTACTAATGGCTTGTCTTTAATGAATGCTGTCAGTTTTTAGTTTGTTATAGCTTATTTTTTATTTTTTTGGGTTTTTATTTTCTTGAATATTAGGTCATCTTTTTGAACTAAAAGGTTGGTTGTCATTGAGCTCCATTCTAGTTGATGTTGGCCAGAATTATTATAACTACAAAGCTTATACAAGGAATAATATATTTCTTCAATTTGATTTCTTTATTTGCATTGGTCATGGATACAACAACAACAACTACCCAGTATAATCCCACAAGGTGGGGTTTGTGGAGGATAATACGTACACATGTATTGGTCACGGATGACTAAACAAATCCAAGAATTCAAAGAATGCCAAAGCTATGTGCTATATTTATGGGCAAAGGCCACTTTAGTTTACGGCCGTAACTATTTATATTTGGTAGTCGCAAAAAAGTATAAAATTTGTATATTTATTAAATATAACATATATAAATATATGTATATATATATATATATGACAAAATACATACTTTACGCATTGACCTTATGATGACCTGGCCCGTTGTCACGTGAGTTACCGTCTCGTTTCCCCCATTTTATGTTTCTCTATGCTTCATTATCAGTATTTGATGTGATCGAGTTGATTTGGATTGATTTTGGTAGGAAATGAGACAATTAGTCTCTTTGAGGAAGATTTGTTTTGGAAAAGTGAATCGGATGTTGACCTATGAGTTAGAGGGCTCAGATGAGAATTTCGGTGATTTGGTTAGCTTCAGGGGATGATTTGTGACTTAAGAGTATGATCAGAATTAATTTTAGAGGTGCAGTGTAGAATTAAGCGTGAATTGGCAAAGTTAGTATTTTGGTGAATTCCGATTGATAGGTGAGATTTTGATCCGAGGGTCGGAATGGAATTTCGAGAGTTGTTGTAGTTTCGTTAGGTGATTTTGGATATGTGTGCAAAATTTAAGGTCATTCGGAGGTGTTTTGGTCGTGTTTTTGGTCCAATGTGTAATTCAGAAGTTTTTAGAGAACTTAGGCTTGAATTCTATGTGACTTGATGGTTTTAGCGTTGTTAGATGTGTTTTGATAATTGAAACAAGTGTGAATGATGTTTTATGATGTGTTGGTACTTTTGGTTGAGGTCCCGGGGGCCTTATGGTAATTTTCGATGGTCAATCGGACTAATTTTGGCCTTTGAGGATTGCAGGTTTTTCCAGCTATGTGTTGCAGAGAATTAACCCTTCGCGTTCGCGTAAGGATCACGCGTTCACGAAGAAGGATCTTGGGAGGCAGGTGAATTACTCTTCGCGTGAATTACTCTTCGCGTTCGCGGTATGTGGGTTCGCGTTTGCGGAGGGGTAGCTGAGTGTGCATCGTGTTCGCGAGGCAGTAGCCGCGAACACGTATAAGGAATTGAGGCCCAGGGGCTTTTTGCCTTCGCGTTCGCATACGTGCAGTCGCGTACGCGTAGGTGCCTTTGAGGAAGCTTCGTGTTCGCGTGGTGTGGGTCGCATCCGCGAAGGGCATTTTTGGCACATGAAGATTTGAGCTTCGCGAATGCGAGATAGCCTTCGCGTTCACATAGAGGAAAATGTCACCTTGGCAAAATGGTTTTAATAACATTTCATCCACGAACCAAATTTTATTTTCACCATTTTAAGCAACCTTGAGAGCTATTGGACAGAAATTGAAGGGGATTTCGACTAGGTGTGATTGGAGTTGAGTTCCTTGACTTAATACGTTATTTAATGGTAGAATTAACATGAAAATATGTGAAAATTCATCAAAAGTGGGTAAAGCTAGGGCTTAGAAAATTAGTATTTCAAAGTTGAACTTGAAGGGTCAAATGGACTTCGATTTTGGTAATTTTGGTATGTATAGACTCGTGGTGAGATAAGGAATCCGGTGATGTTAATTTTTTGATTTTACGAGAAGTGGGCCCGGGGCTCGGGTTTTGCAAACTTCATGATTTTTGATATTTTTCGAGTCTTTTCGATTGAGTTATGTTCCCTAATCCTATTGTAATGTATTCATTGTGGTTTTGATCAGATTCGACGTGCGAGGAGGTCGATTGCGAGGAAAGGGCATAACAAGCTAGGATTTTGGCCGGCTTGAGGTGAGTAATAGTTATAAATGATGTTCTGAGGATTTGAAACCCCGGATATGCACAACGTAGTGATATGTTGAGGTGAGACATACGCTGCATGATGAGCGTGGATTCCATTACTGCTGGGGATTCGGACTTGGTCCATCCCGATTGATGATTCTAGTGTATTTTGACCGAGCCTTAATTAATATCATTATATTCTGGGCTAGTTGCCATGTTTGGGGGTTGTGCTGACCTCTAGAATCCTTTGGGGAATTGTACATGATTGACCTTACTTTACTTGTTAAAATCATATCCTCAGTCATGTTTTTACCTGTTTAATCTAATATGAACCGACTTTGGAATAGCTAAACTAAAAGGAGAGTAATATGTAGGCTGGGATCCCTATCTTATCTTAGTATGCCGGATAGGCTGAGTTATATTGACTGAGAGGAGTTGAGAACCTAATAATGAGAGTATTTAACATGTTATGAATGGGGTTGCACGCCGTAGCAGTATATTTATACAGATCGGGCTGCACGCCGCAACAGTATATTATTATTGGGTCGGGCTGCACGTCGTAGTAGTATGTATATGGATCGGATTGCACGCTACAGTAGTATAGCGCTTGGGCTGTAGGAGCCCCTCCGGAGTCTGCACACCCATAATGAGCGCAATCGACTGTTATTATTGGATCGGACCACATGCCGCAGTAGTATACTATATGGATTGGGCTGCACGCCGCAGCGGTATAATTATGATTTCAGTTATAGTGAGGAATAAATGAGTTGAGTACTGGCTTAGAGGATTTTTACCTGATTTCTTCATTCAGTTGTTGTTTAAATGTTCTTAGTGCTTTGATATAGAACTGCTTAGTACTTTTTACGAGATTTCTTTCCGTCAGTCATTATTTATTGCTATTACTCACTGAGTCGGAGAGCTCACTTTACTTCTTACACCATATTTGCAGATACAGGTATTCTAGATGCGTAGATTGAGCTATTGCTCCTATTCAGATCTCACTGGAGTCATCGAGGTAGATGCATGGCGTCCGCAGTCCCGATTTCTCCCTCTATCCTCTTTACTTTCTGAATTCTAGACTACCTTTTGTTTAGGCTGTTCCTTAAACTTGTATTAGAGGCTCTTGACTCGTGACATCAGATCAGTGAGATTTCTAGAGATATTTCTTGATTTTCGCACATTTTATCTGTTGCAGATTTTTAATCATGTTAATTTGGTATTTAAACCTTGTTAATCGGTAATGAACTCTATATGAGGGATTGAGAGTGTTGAATTGGCCGGGCTTGCCTAACACTGTGTTGGGTGCCATGACGACCGGGTTGGGGTCGTGACAGACCTTGTCCCCAAATCCCACTTACACACATGATAAATACGAGAATTATATTAGATGCCAAAACTTTTAAAGGTGTGTCAATTACATACCACTTCAGTGTTTGACCACATCTGTTTAAAAATTATTATTACACGCGCCAATCAACATCTGACACGTGTCATAAATCGAAAAAAGAAAAAAAAATTAAAAAAAAAAACCTCAGCCCCCCTTTCCGCTCCACCCCCTCTCCTCTTCTTCCCAAAGAGAAAAATACAGAAAAGAAAAAACCTCACCCCCCTTCTCATATCTCCAAACCCATCATCTTCTACACCACCACCATAGTACCACCAACCCTTCCACTTCACTCACATTCTTCCTAATTATAGATTCAATTCTTTGCTCGATTTTTAACAAGTTTTAACATTCATCACAAATCCTTATACAAATTTCACATTCAAGCTGAAACCCAAAGCTTCTTACTTGTTAATGATCTTTTTTGAATTTTATTAAAATTAATCACCTAAGTATTTATTCAACAATAATTACGAATTCAAACTAATTTTTTAGGTCATGGAACACCAAAATCAACAAGACCCAATAACTCCTCTTTTCTTCTTCTTTTTATTTTTGTTCTTATTCATGGGGTTTGGTTGGATAGATAAAATATGAGGGGAGAAGACAAAATTAGGACGGAGGTTAGGGAAGAAGACAGGGGGTGGGGGGGGGGGGGGGAAGGTTGGGGAAGAAGACATGGTTTTTTTTTTTAATTTGGAAAGAAAATAGTCAAAAAGGTGAAAAACAAAAATATTTATATATATATATATATATATATATATATATATATATATATATATTCTCTTGAAGGGGTGCCTTGGCGTTGGTAAAATTGTAACCGTGTGACCAGGAAGTTACAAGTTTGAGTCGTAAAAACAACCTCTTGTAAAAATGGAAGGTAAGACTCCATACAATAGACTCTTATAATCCGGTCTTTCCCTTAATGCACTGGGCTGTCTTTTTTTTTTTTCTTTGCCCTTACTTCCAAAGCGAGATTCTTGAGAATAAAAAGATTGAGTTGTCACAATGATAACAATCTTTTATTTATTTAGCCAGGCTATCGAGGCCTTGACCAATTTCCCTCGGCATTCCCACAAACGTGTTCCTCATATTTTTAACGAGGCCATGAGACGAGCTTCTTCTATTTCTTCCTTTTTTTAAGGTCTTTTTCTCTGATGAATATACTTTTTCCTAGATGCTCCGCTAGAGATCATTCATCTTTCTTAGTTTAAGTTCTATATTGTGACGGTATAAAAAGAGTGTTGCATTATCACTTTGACAGACGAAGTCAAAGTAATCTTGATAAGTAATCTTTTTTTTTTCTTTCTTTTAATTTTTAATTTTCTTGAGTAATGGAACATGTTTCTAAAAGGTTGGTTTTCATAGAAAACTTTTCTAGTTAATGATGGGCATATAATAATTACAAAGCTTATATAAATGATAGTTTATTTCTTGGGAAATGCTTTTTCAATTTGATTTCTTTATTTGCATTAATCATGGATGACTAAACAAATCCAATAACTCATAGAACGTCAAATCTTAGACTAAATAATTCAAATAACAAATCCAATTCTCGAGATTCACATTGATCAATAGACTTTTAGGTCTAACCTATGAAAATATGTTGACACGCTCTAAGGATAAGCGGTGGACTCTTGACAAGGTAAGAAGAGGCTTAAGCACAATAGATGCCGTACACATGAGTGGCAAAGAAAATCGGAGTTAATTATTTATATGGTCACTAAATTATATAAAATTATCTTCTAAAATTATTTTTCTTTTAATTATAGTAACAAATTTATTGAACTATGCTTATCGCACTCAGAAAGTCATTCAATTAGATTTTCCAAATTTTAAATTGTCAAATATCTATTTTTTCCTCTAAATTACAATATTTATCTTTTTTTTTTAACTTTCTAATATTATGATTTCCTCTTTTTAATTTATATTATGAATTTACCTATAGAATAAATAAATAATATTTATAAATTAAAAAATAAATGTGTATAAGAATCTATAATGCAGGACTAATAAAATAACGAGCATAGTAAAAACATTAATTAAAATAAATTTGTAATAATAATTTTAGCATTAACAATAAAAATTTAAAAATTTATTTATACAATTCAAAATAAAATAAAATGAATGTTGTAAAATATATATTCCATGCACGTAATATAAAAATAATTATTTAAATAAATGTATCTTTATAATATACATTATATATTCTTAAAAATTATGCTCAATTATATTATTATTTTTCTACCAAATTTCTGACGACACAAAGTTATGTCATCGGAAAGCAGGGAATCTATCTATATAGGGTAAAATATGATATGCTAAGTCGTACATACTTTTTATTTTTTAAATTTATTAATAATATTCATTTATTCTGTAGGTAAGTCCATAATATAAATTAAAAAGAAAAATTTATTGTAACGGTCCAGTCGGTAGTTTTGATAATTTAAGCTGCGTTCTGTGGGCTAAAGTCTTGAACAACATCATATTATATGTATCAACTCGCTTGCATGGTTGAATTAAGTTACCAGATGATTTAGAGTTGAATTTGGGGAAGGAATCTAGTTTTGAAGCTTAAGCGGTGAGAATTTGACCGAAATTGAACTTTTGAGTAAACAACACCAGAATGGATTTTGGGTGATCTAAACAACTTGTGTGATGGTCTTGGACTTAGGCGCGCCGGGTTAAGATTTGGATGTCCATAGGGTAATTTAAGGCATTTCCGCCAAAGTTGGAAAAGTTGAAGTTTGGAAAATGGGAAAGTTTGACCCATAGTTTACTTTTGTGACATCGGGGCCAAAATACGATCTGAAGAGTTGGAGCAGCCCCATTATGTCATTTTGGACTTGTCTACAAAATTTAGCATCATTCCGGGTTGATTTGATAGGTTTCAACATGCTTAATTGGAATTAATTGTTTCATGACTCATTTTTATTGCCTAATTGACTCATATTTGATTTAATTGAAGAATTTTGCCTCTCACATTGTCATGATACCTTTTTATAGTTGCTTGTTTTATTTGAGAATTATTATTATCCCTCCTGGAATTGTTCAGTCTTAAGTAAAACTAAGATCATCTTTCCTCAATTGAATTGTCGAATATCTCGTAACTTTCCAACTCTAAAAGGAGTTTAGATAATGTGTATCTTTGTTGACTTGCCTTTATTTGGGACTACTGGACTCGTGTTGAATTCTTTGTTATTGACTTGTATATTGTGGGATCGTTCCTACATATTAGTTTTTCCTTTGTTGAATTGTTCCATTTATGCTACCATTCTTTTCTATGGTTATTCCTTGTGAGCTGGTTCTATCATTTCTTTGTGATTTACAGTTCTTAAGTTGATTTACTTGTTGTACCTTGTAATATTGTCATTGTCGTTGTTATACATATTGTGGTAATGTACGAGTTTTCTGATGTGCTATAATTATTGTTTATGTTGGTTGCACGACATGTTTACTTTGGGACTACAAAATAGTATTACGGGAGACCCCCCTGCATGTTTAGTTTGGGACTACAAAATGGTATTCCGGGAGATTCTCTGCATGTTTATTTTGGGACTACGGAATGGTATATTGGGAGATCCCCCTGCACATTTTTGTTTGGGACTACGAGATGGTATCCCGGGAGATCCCCCTAATGTTAGCCTTGATACTTACTGAGCACCGATGTTATGTGTTCATACTACACTTCTGCATATTTCTTGTGTGCAGATCCAGGTATTGTTTGGTAGTAGCTGTGTGGATTCTTGTCGAGGAGATTCAAGGTAGCCCGCTACTGCGTTCGCATGCTTCGGAGTCACCTTCCTATTTTTATATTCACACGGTTGTACGTATTTCTATACGGTTGTGTTTAGAAGTTGTAACAGAATTTTGTAGAGCTTATGACTTGTACTATCGGGTTTTGGGAATTATAAATTTTGTAGAGATTTATGCTTCAAGACTGTTAAACTTTATCTATTATTGTGGTATTTCAGTATGAGTTAGGCTTTTCTAGTCCCTAAGACTAGGTGCCATCACGATACACAAATAGAAGGAAAATTGGGTTGTGACAATTGTCACACCTCCTTTTGGCGCGCTTACCCCTACCCCGAAGGATAGAAGCACAATGGAGTTTTTCCAATTTAAGAGACAATATTCGAAACGGGATTATTCTATTTATTTCAGAGTCGCCACTTGGAATAAATTAAGGTGTCCCAAGTCACCGATTTATTTAAATCCCGAATCGAGGAAATTTATGACTTTCCAAATGAAGTCTGCGAACCAGAGATTCTAAGTAAGAAATTCTGTTGACCCGAGGGAAGGTGTTAGGCACCCCCAGATCCCGTGGTTCTAGCACGGTCGCTTCAATTATTATAAATGGCTAAATATCTGGTTTTTATACATATTGTAACCTATGTGCTTTTATAAACTTCATACACTTATATTATTCTTAGGAAGATTTCAACGTTATACAAAATACGTGTTTGGATCACGCCACGTGAAATGCGCTTTCGATCTATGACATATTTTATTTAACGTTGTTTGGATTTTAGAACCGGGTCACATGAAACACACCCCCGAATTTATAACATGTTCATTATTATTAATATCCAAAGTTATTGCATCGAATCCCAAACAGTGAAGAGAAGAACACCCTATCTAATACATACTATCAAATAGAAACAAGTAGCTTGAAGTGTTAAATCCTGATAGTATGTGAATGGAAACACATGTTTATAGGAAAACTTTATAACTACTTCCTAAATAATAGGAGAAGAAATAGCTTCTGACTTATTCATTACTAATAAACATATATCCCTAGTTTTGCTCATAATTTCTTGAACTGATTTGTTGGCCGATTAAAGTAGAACATCCACACAAAATTAATCACTGTTTGCAACATGATTTCGGATCTAATTCTTAAGAAAAGAAAGCAACACGACTAAAAGGAAATAAATACCCTTGAGCTATGTTATGACCATAACTACTATTCAAATATAACATGACCAAATCCTAAAGTAGATACATATTACTTTCGAAGAACTACATAAATAAGAAAAAGAAACAGCTTAAAACTAATAATAAACCAACAATTTGTTACTAAACACCAATGCATTTATTCCATTTCTTGACTTCCAATTTGCAGAGTCACATTATTTTGAATTTAGGAAATGTGTACCTGGAAGTAAAGATGAAACAGAAAAGTGAGGATTTCAGTAGTAACAACAGCTCAGCACATCAACAAACGGAAGTAGAACCCAGTTAACCAGAAAACCAAAGTCGAAAACTCTTTGAAATTTAAAACTTGGAAAAAATCACAGAATGATCTTTTGAAAACCAACTCCCTGAATGACAAATTTCTTCTTGATATATATGTATTTTTAGTCCTGAACTCTCTTTGTTTCTCTCTGTTTTTCAGTGTATTTATCTCTGTTTTCCCCTTTTTTCCTCTGTTCTGCCCGTGTATATGAATCTGTCTCTGTGTGTGAGAGTATGTCTCTGTGTGAGTGTTTTTCAGTGTGTGTTCTGTGTTTTCCAGTAAGTATCCCTCTCTGTTTTTCTATTTTTTTCCAGTGAGTCTGTTCTGTCCGTGTATATATCCTATGTGTTTCCAGTCTTCTCCCTTTTATAGACAAAGAAAAACAAACCTCAAACCTGTCAAATATTCCTTGCACATGCCTCTCTTTAAACCTTTAAATCATCCCCCATGTGCTTTGATTTTCCAGCTCTAAAGAGCATTCAAAAGGGTTCAATACACTAAAAACTGCCATGACACTCTGATTTCCACCTCTAAAGATATTTAAAGTGGTGTCAGCCCTTCAATTCTTTATTAAAGCCCATGTTATTTTCTTCAGATTTCCACTTTTTCTGTCTAAAAAATTCCTTAAGTGCAAAGCCTAGGTGAATACCTGTTGTCCAGCAGGTTTCTATTAATCTAAGGCATGTGCCTTGCACCTAGCTATGGTCTTTAATATGCTCAATCAGCTATATACAATAAACAATCTAAGGCTTGGTCACAAACAGGGAGTCCTAACATTTGTAGTTAAAATGGTTCAAACAAAACACAGAATTAGTTTGACGACATTCGACTAAACGATTGCAATACATAGTATTGATAACAGCCAATCGACGAACCAAATGATTTCAACAAATTTCGTCCAAAACAAAAGGATTGCGAAACCAACTATTCGACGACATTTGTTGAATCGATTACAAAAGCTATAATCAATAACACACAGTCTAAGAACCTCTCGGCCGAGCATAGATCAAAAATGCAGAATTAGCTATTCGACGAATTTAAACGAATCGAATTCGTATCTTATAACGCCACATTTACAACAACGAACCAGAAAGCAAACAGATCGACCAAATAAAAGGTCCCAATAGATGAGGAAAAATAGAAAAAATTGGAAATATCCGAAGAAAATCAACAACAAATGAAACTACAAAATAATTAAACTAAATTGACGAGTAACAGTAAACAAAAATAGAAAAGGAAAAGAAATACCTTCGAAACAGAGAAATTGGGCTCGGTCGACTTGGTTTTTGGCATTCGAGGTCGAAAGGACCTTAATTGAAATGTTTTCGAAGTGAAAACAGTCCAATTAAGGTCTATTGGACCCCAATCTTATGAAATCCGAAGAAATCCCTAATTTCAATTTTAGGGTTCTTGAATCTTCATTTTGGGGTTTGATGGTTAAGGCTCGAATTGATGGAAACCAACGGTAATTTGGGAATGAGGGAGATGAGGCGAAGGCTATGTGCGAGTTCGGAATGATTTGGCATAGGTTTGGTTTTAGCTCGAATCTTCAAATGAAGATTCGAGAAGTCGGGGAATGATTCGAAGGAAATGGTTTGTGGATTTGGACTCAGGGTGTTTGGAAGGTCATTCGGTGTTGTTTTGGTGGCCGGCGGCGTTGTTGCCGCCGGGTTTCAGGCGAAGGGGAAGGGTGGCGGCCATTAGGATTTTTTGGGTGTGAAGGAGATGAAGGGGACTCGGCTTGGGGGGGGAATTTTGGGAATGAACGGGTTTAGGGGTATTGGGGGGTATTTTGGTGTATCAAAATAGGGGGTTTAATCTGGACCGTTGGATTAAGTGATCCAACGGCTTAGATTAAATGGGGCTGACCAGGTATGGGCAAATAACGGGTATTGGGCGGGTTTTTCAGGAGGGTTCGTTTGGGCTTGGTCCAATTTCTTCTTTTCAAATGGCCCAATCCATTTTAACTCTTTATCTTGATTTCTTTCTTTTTCTAATAAACAAAATTCTAAATATACTACAAAAATCCAATTAATTAAAAAATATACTAATTAAGTTATATTAACAATTAACACACTCAATATAAATTTATGCATTTAAATGCTAAAAATGTAAAAGATGAATTATTTTTTGTGATTTTTATATTATTTAAACAATGAACTTAATTACTCCAAATAAGGCTTAAACGCAAATGCAACATTATTTTTGTATTTTATTTTATATTTTATTAGTTTAACAAATAAACATGCAAAGATGAATATCAAGCAAATCAAATAAAATTAAGAAAAATCAACTCACTGTTCTATTTTTGGATTTTTGGGAGTAAATTTCATGCAGGGCAAAAATCACGTGCTCACAGCTGCCCCTCTTTGCGCGGAAACACAAAGAGTTTTCGTGCAAAGATAAATGAGCAAATACGAGCGATTTTTGCCCGTTCGAGCACTCCGTGTGAAGCATTTTGAAAAGATCTTGACCGAGCCTTTGCTTTGGGAGGCTTCCTACATATCTTGGGCTAAACAGGAATCAGGTCAATGTAGTTCGAGAAGTTTCGATAGCTGGGACTACCGTGGACTGACACTTTGCTGTTACTGTTGCTATCGTTGCTGCTGTTGCTGCTTACTGCTCACTGACCTCCTTATTACACCAAAAGGAAATTAAAGCTGAACTAGCTATGCTATCAAACTATGAGTTACAAAATTCCTATCTATGATTCTCTTGAAAACTTGATCTTGAATCTTAGCCGATTTGCTGTAGACCTCGATTTGAATCTTGATGCTCAACAAGCTGTATGTGCTTTGTTTATTTCTGTAACATTGAGTGAAACGGAGTCGGCGGAGCTTGTTATTTCAATCAGCTTCTAAGCAATCCGCGCCTTTGTTTACTCCAACATTTGGACTCATTTCTTTTTGGTTCTTTTCTTCTTTTCTTCATGCCAGATTGATGTTCCAATCGTAGGTTATCTCGATCCTTGAGTCCCGAGATCAAACCTATTTAGACAACAAAACAAACAAACGAACGAAAATTTTCTGCCCCAGTTTTGCTAGGAAAATTTCGTGAGTTAGTTGTGACACATAGAGTGATTAAAAAGACTCTTTGGTATTGGGTAAGAAAATCATGGTTTCACAAATAAACGTTCCACGGCTTTCTGGCCGGGATTTAGAAGAAGAGTTTCACGGCTTTCTGGCCGGAATTCAAACAATGTCTAACGGTTTTTGGCCGCTAGACCCTCGGTTTTTGGCCGGGGTTAAAATAAATGGCTCCGCAATTTTCTGACTGGGAGATCCTCGGTTTTCTGACCGGGGATAAAAGTTTCACGGCTTTCTGGCCGGAATTCAAACAATGTCTAACGGTTTTTTGGCCGCCATATTCTCGGTTTTTTGGCCGGGGTAAAAGTAAATGGCTCCGCAGTTTTCTGACTCGGAGATCTTCGGTTTTCTGATCGGGGATAAAAAGTTTCACGGCTTTCCGGCCGGAATTCAAACAATATCTAACGGTTTTTTGGCCGTCAGACCCTCGGTTTTTTGGCCGGGGTTAAAGTAAATGGTTCCGCAATTTTTTGACTGGGAGATCCTTGGTTTTCTGACCGGGGATAAAAGTTTCACGGCTTTCTGGCCGGAATTCAAAAATGGAAAGACCCTCGGTTTTCTGACCGGGGTCCAAACGGATATTGGACTAACATGATTTGATTCTCTTTTTGGAGTTTTCATTTTCCTTTCTTTTATTCTTCCTTTTGGGCCTTCTTTTAGGTATTCAAACAATGTCTAACGGTTTTTTGGCCGCCAGACCCTCGGTTTTTCGGCCGGGGTAAAAGTAAATGGCTCCGTAGTTTTTTGACTGGGGAGATCCTCGGTTTTCGACTGGGGATAAAAGTTTCACGGCTTTCTGGCCGGAATTCAACAATATCTGACGGTTTTTGGCCGTCAGATCCTCGGTTTTTTGGCCGGGGTTAAAGTAAATGGCTCCGCAGTTTTCTGACTGGGAGATCCTCGGTTTTCTGACCGGGGATAAAAGTTTCACGGCTTTCGCCGGAATTCAAACAATGTCTAACGGTTTTTTGGCTGTCAGACCCTCGATCTTTTGGCCGGGGTTAAAGTATCACGGCTTTCTGGCCGGAATTCAAAAAATCTCTAACGGTTTTTTGGCCGTCAGACTCACTGTTTTTTGGCCGGGACTAAAGTAAATGGCTCCACAGTTTTCTGACTAGGAGATCCTCTGTTTTTTGACCGGGGATAAAAGTTTCACGGCTTTCTGGCCGGATTCAAACAATGTCTAACGGTTTTTTGGCCGTCAGACCCTCGGGTTTTTGGCAAGGGTTAAAGTAAATGGCTCCGCAGTTTTCTGACTAGGAGATCCTCGGTTTTCTGACCGGGGATAAAAGTTTCACGGCTTTCTGGCCGGAATTCAAACAATGTCTAATGGTTTTTTGGCCATCAGACCCTCGGTTTTTTGGCCGGGGCTAAAGTAAATGGCTCCGCAGTTTCTGACTGGGAGATCCTTGGTTTTCTGACCAGGGATAAAAGTTTCACGGCTTTCTGGCCGGAATTCAAACAATGTCTCAACGGTTTTTTGGCCGCAAGACCCTCGGTTTTCTGGCCGGGGATAAAGTTTCACGGCTTTCTGGCCGGAATTCAAACAATATCTAACGGTTTTTTGGCCGTCGATCCTCGGTTTTTTGGCCGGGCTAAAGTAAATGGCTCCACAGTTTTCTGACTGGGAGATCCTCGGTTTTTTGACCGGGATAAAAGTTTCACGGCTTTCTGGCCGGAATTCAAACAATATCTAACGGTTTTTTGGCCGTCAGACCCTCGATTTTTTGGTCGGGGTTAAAGTAAATGGCTCCGCAACTTTCTGACTGGGAGATCCTCGGTTTTCTGACCAGGGGATAAAAGTTTCACGGCTTTCTGGCCGGAATTCAAACAATGTCTAACGGTTTTTTAGCCGTCAGACCCTCGGTTTTTTGGCCGGGTTAAAGTAAATGGCTCCGCAGTTTTCTGACTGGGAGATCCTCGATTTTCTGACCGGGGATAAAAGTTTCACGGCTTTCTGGCTAGAATTCAAACAATGTCTAACGGTTTTTTGGCCGTTAGACCCTCGGTTTTTTGGCCGGGGTAAAAATAAATGGCTCCGCAATTTTCTGACTAGGAGATCCTCAGTTTTCTGACCGGGGATAAAAGTTTCACGGCTTTCTAGCCGGAATTCAAACAATGTCTAGCAGTTGTTTTTGGCCGTAAAACCCTCGGTTTTTTGGCCGGGGTAAAAATAAATGGCTCCGCAGTTTTCTGACTGGGAGATCCTCGGTTTTCTGACCGGGGATAAAAGTTTCACGGCTTTCTGGCCGAAATTCAAATAATGTCTAACGGTTTTTTGGCCGTCGGACCCTCGGGTTTTTGGCCGGGGTTAAAATAAATGGCTCCGCAGTTTTCTGACTGGGAGATCCTCGGTTTTCTGACTGGGATAAATCTTTCACGGCTTTCTGGCCGGAATTTAAACAATGTCTAACGGTTTTTTGGCCGCCAGACCCTCGGTTTTTGGCCGGGGTTAAAATAAATGGCTCCGCAGTT
This sequence comes from Nicotiana noctiflora, assembly GCA_032618575.1. NCBI lineage: Eukaryota > Viridiplantae > Streptophyta > Magnoliopsida > Solanales > Solanaceae > Nicotiana > Nicotiana noctiflora. The sequence goes on along the minus strand of JASVEL010000297.1, from coordinate 18,362 downwards.
TTCTGACTGGGAGATCCTCGGTTTTCTGACCGGGGATAAAAGTTTCACGGCTTTCTGGCCGGAAATTCAAACAATATCTAATGGTTTTTGGCCATCAGATCCTCGATTTTTTGGCCGGGGTAAAAGTAAATGGCTCCGCAGTTTTCTGACTAGGAGATCCTCGGTTTTCTGACCGGGATAAAAGTTTCACGGCTTTCCGGCCGGAATTCAAACAATATCTAATGGGTTTTTTGGCCGTCAGACCCTCGGTTTTTTGGCCGGGTTAAAGTAAATGGCTCCGCAGTTTTCTGACTGGGAGATCCTCGGTTTTCCGACCGGGATAAAAGTTTCACGCTTTTTGGCCGGAATTCAAACAATTTCTAATGGTTTTTTGGCCGTCAGACCCTCGATTTTTTGGCCGGGGTTAAAGTAAATGGCTCCGCAGTTTTCTGACTGGGAGATCCTCGGTTTTTTAACCGGGGATAAAAGTTTCACGGCTTTCTGGCCGGAATTCAAAAGCAATGTCTCACGGCTTTTTGGCCGGAGAGACCCTCGGTTTTCTGACCGGGGTCCAAACGGATACTGGACTAACATGATTTGATTCTCTTTTTTTTTTTTTTTTGAAGTTTTCATTTTCTTTTCTTTTATTCTTCCTTTTGGGCCTTTTTTAGGTATTTTCTTTTTTTCTCGTCAACAAATGCATAAGATGAAGCTTTCGAAAAGAAACTTTCCTTTTTATGCGTTTCCTTTGTTCCAAAGCCATTTCAATGCTTGCGTACGTCACTTTTTTGGGTTGTACCTTTTTCTTGCACAATTAAATAGACATGCTTTCAACAAAGAACATCTTATTAGTTGAAAAAGTGGTTGACTTTGTGGCCTTGATTATCTTCATTGCTTGATCCTTGCCCCATTTCCATTGAGAACTTTGCTACCAATTGTCTTTTGGGGTGACTTCTTTTCAAACTGACCGGGTTCAAACTCGGAATTCTTTGAGGACTCGCCTGTGTGGGCTCTATCTTTCTGTCTCGTTCCGTTTTTAAAACCTTAGCCTTTGATTTCCTTTTCCTTCTTAATGTCCTTTCCTTTGCAAGTGATCGGCCATCATGATCAGTCGGGATTGGATCAATACACCACTGAGGCTCGGTATCTTTCTTCAACTTTTTTTTTACCACACGGAGTCCTGTAAGACCGGTCCTGCCGCCTTTCTTTGTAATAGTTTCAGAATTAAAATCAAGCCGAAAGGGATTCAAAGAATAACTATACAAAAAGCAAGGAAATGAATTTAAAGAGAAGCGTCCCTTTCGGGGAAAAAGAAGGACTTATCTGGGATGCATGCTGACTTCAAATAAATATGACATGCTTCTTGGACTAGACGCCTGACCCACATAAACTTTCCAACTTCTTATGAACCCATTGATTCGCAATCTCAAAACCAAGGAACCTTGCCAAAATTCTTTTAGTGAAAGGACGTCTTCTTTTTGGTCGGTGGCGCCCTTTTCGGGTTTCCGCCAATCGATCGCTCTCATTTCTCTTCTTACTGTCGCCTGATAGTGCTCTTTGCGAGTTTTCACTAAACAGACTCTCTCATTTTTTAGCTTCTCCAATCGTCATCGCCTTATGGTGCCCTAATATTTTAACCGATAAGACTCTCTCATTTTGTTTCTCTCAATTGAGGCTGTGTCGATTTCCGTCAATGTCATTCTTCACTTCCTTGCCTTTGCCAATTGATCTGAAGGACTTGGACAAGGTCTTTGGGTAAAAAGGAAATTGAATGGAATTACAACTCTGGACCCATCTTGACGGATCTAAACTGAATCGTCATATCATCTGCCCCAGTTTCAATTTTGGGGAAATTGGGATTTTTTTGTTTTGGTATGACTGAACCTCAGGGAGAGGTTGGCTACGTATCCTTACGGAATCAAGTCAGAACGTAGTTCAGGTACTTTGTTTTGTTTTGTTTGGTTTGGTTTTTTTATTTTTTTTTTTATTTTTTTTATTTGGGTTGGATTCTAAAGAGGGTAGCCAAAGAAAGGTAACCGGCTCAAAGGGTTTACAAAAGGGTTGGTAGTGTTTGGGGTAACAAGAAAGAAAGCCTTCGTCATCTCAATTATACAAAAGCCAACGTCGCAGGAAGTTCTGACATAGTACCATTATGCTGTATCTGTATTGACTGCTGTTTCAAGATCATTTCCTTCAATGTATGCCAGATACAGTGTCCCTCTTAGTGATATTTTCCGGATGATGCATGGATTCTTCCAATTAGGAGCAAAATTTTCTTTTTGTTTCTTGTTAATGAGGAGGAATGCGCCTTAACGTCGGTTGTTCTATTTCGAGATTTCTGGGCCGCACTTTCTTGTTGCAAGTATGGGCCTTTCTTTGTTGGGACAACTACTCGGGTATTCCTTGAGTACAACACAACCCTTTTTGTATGTGAACCAATTTCCTTCAGTTATTCCAATTCATTGTTTCATTTCCTTAAAAATAAACTTTTGTGCATTTCAACTCTCGATTCATTATTCTGAAGTCTGACAGCGTTTTGGGATCTAGGCATGAAGTCCGCAAGCATGTCATGTTATTTAAAGCTGCATGATTTGAACTAAAGAGAAGAGAAAAAGAAAACTAAAACAAATCTGAAAGAATAAAAATAACAAAAGAAAAGGAAACGGACGATGATATATGAATTTCATTTCTTGGAATCGAAAGGATAAAACAGGGTTCACATTTGGAAATTTAAAGACAAAAACTAAAAGACAAATCCAATTTACACCCTGAAATAATTCTGGATGCAGAAAAATGCGGCAGGACAAGTTTACTGGGCTTCCGCCTGATCGGGAATGGCCTAGCCTTTCAGTTTGGGAGTTTAGTGTTTGATCCCATCTTAACGGTGATAGTCCCTTTCCCTGGCTCGACCATGTGGGCATCGTAGAGCTTTGCCTCATGTTTTCCTTCACTCTCTTCAGTCATGAAATCCTCATTATCTTTCTCTTGACGGTCCTTAAGCTTTTGCGGTACGCGTCCAACAAACACTGGCTCATTCAGCTGTGGTGTCTTAATTTCCTCCCATGCCACATAGGCTTGCTTAGGTGCACCAATTTCCTTTTTTGGTTCTAACTCAGTGATTTTACTCTTCTTTTCCCCTTTCTCCTGTTTCGGGGCCGCCTTGGGCTTCTTTTCCACATCAGCAATAGCAATTATGGCCTTAAGCGCTGGATCGAATTCTTCGTCTTCACAAATCATCCCAGTTAAAACGGGAACGGTTGGCAAAGGTATTTCTGAAGACATGTTGGCATTTCTTTTCGACCTTGTGAAATAAGGATGGGTATTTTCTTTTGATTTAGCAACAGGCTGCTGAACTTTTCTTTTGGACCTCGTGAAGTATGAATGTGAAGCGAGAGTACCACAAAATCAACCACTATTTTCTAAAACCTGGAATTTGGCAAACAAACGATTAGTCTGAAACAACATAACAGATAAGTAATCTCACGTCGGGTGTGATGCACTTATATAGTTGATCGTGTTGCTACTTGTATTCGATTGTAATGCGTTGCTCCGGCTTATACTTTCCTTTGCTTGCATCTTCTTCCTCTCTTTATCAATTTTCTCTTTCTTCTTTTTTTTTTCTTTTTCTTTTGGTGATGGTCGAATCTTATGTGGATTGCCTATGTATCATGTCCCCGCATGAATCAGACCGGACGTAGTTCGGAAAATCGGGAATTGAGTAAATCAACTAATTCTTGAAAGAAATGCTTTAAGAGAAAAAAAAAATATATTCATATTTTTGCTTATTGTTTTTGTTATTTTTTTTGCTTTTTGTTTTGCTTTTTGATAGAAAGACTTCTAAAAATAAAAATTTATTTGCTTTGGAGTAAAATCCATATTTTAAATTTTGATTTTTATTGATTTTTCTTTTCATTCCATGAAAAGCAGTAGAAAGAACGAAACCATTTTTTTTAAAAATTTTTTTTTTGAACTATTTTTACTCTTTTTTTTTGAATTTTCTAAAGAAAGATTTTAATGAAGGAACTAAACGAGAGTATTTTTTTATTTTTGATTTTTGTTTTTAAAAAAAAAAATTGGGGTCGGAACCGATGAGGTTTTCCTACGTATCTCACATCCGGTGAGAATCAGACCCGCGTAGTTCGGATTACGAGAGGACAATAATAATAAAACATTTTTTACAAGAATTTTCAATTTTCACAATAAAACAAACTTGATTACAAAGTTTTAAAAACTAGTCATACTAATAGATTCTGATGAAAAGAAATACATACAGACTTGAAAATCAAACACCATATGATCTAATCAAAAGAAATATAAATAAAAAAAAACTAGCAGATTACTTCCCTGTTTGCCAATTTCAACCAAATGGCTATTTCTGCAAACGTGCCCCCTTCTCAACTCCATATGAATTTTGAGGCCGGGAAGGATTGCTTTACAAACTTGTCCATTCTTTTACGAAGACAACCTTTCGACAACTGAAAGATGCTATAAGGCTATCTCGGCAAGAACGGTTTAAAATACCGCCGAAACTAGCTTGGCTTATTTTGACCAAAAATTCAAGCATTTACTTGCCACTGATTCTTTTTCTTATTTTTTTTTCAAATTAAAATAAAAGACATGGTTTTGCAGACACGATCTTTCAGCACCTCGAGGACGAGGATTTTAAGGTTGTGTTTAGCTAATTGACCAAAAAATCCTAAAAATGATCAAAAGTGGCCGTTTATGCAAAGTCAGCCTTTCGGCGTCCCTCTCGGGAACATTCGATTATTTTTTGCAAAATCGGCATCACCTGACTTATTTATGACAAAAATTAAAATTTAGATATATTTTTTCTTTTTATTTTTCAAATTAAAACAAAAAAAAATATGGTATTGCAAATACGGCCTTTCAGCGCCTCGGGGACGAAGATTATAAGGCTGTGAGGGTAAATCGACCAAAAATCTACAAAATGACCGAAAAGTGGCCGTTTATGCAAAGTCAACCATCCGGCGTCCCTTTCGGGTACATTCGGCTGTCTTTGAAAACGGCATCACTCAACATATTTACAACGAAAAAATCAATTTCGATATTTTTGGTTATTTTTGGAAAAGGGGAGGTTGGACCCGATGAAGGTTGCCTACGTATCTCACACCATGTGAGAATCAAACCAGCGTAGTTCGGTAATAAAAGGACTAAATTATTTTAAGAAAAGAAAAGAAACTATTTTTAAACAGCATTTCTAAAACAAATTATTTTAAGAGAAACTAACCTATTTTTAATAAAATTAACAAAATTTATCGGAAATTGTTTTTGCATTCTTCTTTTTCAAAAAATTATTTTCAAAGGAACAAAGAAAATTTATTTGGAATTTTTTTTTTTGCATTTTCAAAAATTATTTTCAAAGAAGCTAAACTATTTTTCGTAAAATTTAAGAAAATTTATTTGGAATTTTTCTTTCAAAAAAACAGATTCAAAGAAACTAACTATTTAAAATTAACAACATTTATTCGGAGATTGTTTTTTTATTTTGTTTTCTTTTTCCATTTTTTTTTCAAAATTATTTTTCAATAAAAGCACCTCGTTTTCCATTAATTTGACATCTTTTACTTCTTACCCTCTTTTTTAACAAACCGGTCGACATGTAAGATCGAAACAAATAAATGCACACGGAAAGATGCAACAAGTTGGTCTTTTGTTTCAGGTACACCTGTCCTAGACAGGCCCAACCCATGTGTTGAGCCTCCTAAGTCACATATGCACATGATGCAAATAAACGTTCCTATCGGGGATCCGGCATAAGGTTTTGTTATTCTAAGTCATCATCCTGTTGGAAAAAGTGTCTAGACTGACTTTAACTTTGAGCGGACAACTCGAGCCGAAGAGTGTCAGTGCACCGGTAGCATGGCTTTCCCGCTTAATTGACAAAACTCTCCGCCTAAACATGTGTGACTACAAATCCTTCACTGGGCGCCAAGCACCACAGCTATCTTGAGAAAAATGGGCTATGTCCAGCAAATGCCCGATATTATATTTCAAAAGACTCAAAAGAGAAAAAATGGGTATCGGCACAATTTATATACAATTCACAAAATATCAAAGCGGTAAAGCAACATTTAGCATATCAAATACAAACATGTAATAAAATCAGATAATAAATAAGCCAAATAAAATAATTATTCAAAGCTCGAATTCTTAAACCCTGAACCAACGGTTCTGGGTTTGTTTCCCCAGCAGAGTCGCCAGAGCTGTCACACCTCCTTTTGGCGCGCTTACCCCTACCCCGAAGGATAGAAGCACAAGTGAGTTTTTCCAATTTAAGTGACAATATTCGAAACGGGATTATTCTATTTATTTCAGAAGTCGCCACTTGGAATAAATTAAGGTGTCCCAAGTCACCGATTTATTTAAATCCCGAATCGAGGAAATTTATGACTTTCCAAATGAAGTCTGCGAACCAGAGATTCTAAGTAAGGAATTCTGTTGACCCGAGGGAAGGTGTTAGGCACCCCCAGGTCCCGTGGTTCTAGCATGGTCGCTTCAATTATTATAAATGGCTAAATATATGATTTTTATACATATTGTAACTTATGTGCTTATATAAACTTCACACGCTTATATTATTCTTAGAAAGATTTCAACGTTATACAAAATACGTGTTTGGATCACGCCACGTGAAATGCGCTTTCGATCTATGACATATTTTATTTAACGTTGTTTGGATTTTAGAACCGGGTCACATGAAACACACCCCCGAATTTATAACATGTTCATTATTATTAATATCCAAAGTTATTGCATCGAATCTCAAACAGTGAAGAGAAGAACACCCTATCTAATACATACTATCAAATAGAAACAGTAGCTTGAAGTGTTAAATCCTGATATTATGTGAATGGAAACACATGTTTATAGGAAAACTTTATAACTACTTCCTAAATAATAGGAGAAGAAATAGCTTCTGACTTATTCATTACTAATAAACATATATCCCTAGTTTTGCTCATAATTTCTTGAACTGATTTGTTGGCCGATTAAAGTAGAACATCCACACAAAATTAATCACTGTTTGCAACATGATTTCGGATATAATTCTTAAGAAAAGAAAGCAACACGACTAAAAGGAAATAAATACCCTTGAGCTATGTTATGAACATAACTACTATTCAAATATAACATGACCAAATCCTAAAGTAGATACATATTACTTTCGAAGAACTACATAAATCAGAAAAAGAAACAGATTAAAACTAATAATAAACCAACAATTTGTTACTAAACACCAATGCATTTATTCCATTTCTTGACTTCCAATTTGCAGAGTCACATTATTTTGAATTTAGGAAATGTGTACCTAGAAGTAAAGATGAAACAGAAAAGTGAGGATTTCAGCAGTAACAGCAGCTCAGCACATCAACAAACGGAAGTAGAACCCAGTTAACCAGAAAACCAAAGTCGAAAACTCTTTGAAATTTAAAACTTGGAAAAAAATCACAGAATGATCTTTTGAAAACCAACTCCCTGAATCACAAATTTCTTCTTGCAATATATGTATTTTTAGTCCTGAACTCTCTTTGTTTCTCTCTGTTTTTCAGTGTATTTCTCTATGTTTTTCCCTGTTTTCCTCTATTCTGCCCGTGTATATGAATCTGTCTCTATGTGTGAGAGTATGTCTCTGTGTGAGTGTTTTTCAGTGTGTGTTCTGTGTTTTCCAGTAAGTATCCCTCTCTGTTTTTCTATTTTTTCCAGTGAGTCTTTTCTGTCCGTGTATATATCCTATGTGTTTCCAGTCTTCTCCCTTTTATAGACAAAGAAAAACAAACCTCAAACCTGTCAAATATTCCTTGCACATGCCTCTCTTTAAACCTTTAAATCATCCCCCCATGTGCTTTGATTTTCCAGCTCTAAAGAGCATTCAAAAGGGTTCAATACACTAAAAACTACCATGACACTCTGATTTCCACCTCTAAAGGTATTTAAAGTGGTGTCAGCCCTTCAATTCTTTATTAAAGCCCATGTTATTTTCTTCAGATTTCCACCTTTTCTGTCTAAAAAATTCCTTAAGTGCAAAGCCTAGGTGAATACCTGCTGTCCAGCAGGTTTCTATTAATCTAAGGCATGTGCCTTGCACCTAGCTATGGTCTTTAATATGCTCAATCAGCTATATCCAATAAACAATCTAATGCTTGGTCACAAACAAGGAGTCCTAACATTTGTAGTTAAAATGGTTCAAACAAAACACAGAATTAGTTTGACGACATTCGACTAAACGATTGCAATACATAGAATTGATAACAACCAATCGACGAACCAAATGATTTCAACAAATTTCGGCCAAAACAAAAGGATTGCGAAACCAACTATTCGACGACATTCGTTGAATCGATTACAAAAGCTATAATCAATAACACACAGTCTAAGAACCTCTCGGCCAAGCATAGCTCAAAAATGCAGAATTAGCTATTCGACGAATTTAAATGAATCGAATTCGTATCTTATAACGTCACATTTACAACAACGAATCAGAAAGAAAACAGATCGACCAAATAAAAGGTCCCAATAGATGAGGAAAAATAGAAAAAATTGGAAATATCCGAAGAAAATCAACAACAAATGAAACTACAAAATAATTAAACTAAATTGTCGAGTAATAGTAAACAAAAATAGGAAAGGAAAAGAAATACCTTCGAAACAGAGAAATTGGGCTCGGCCGACTTAGTTTTTGGCATTCGAGGTCGAAAGGACCTTAATTGAAATGTTTTCGAAGTGAAAACAGTCCAATTAAGGTCTATTGGACCCCAATCTTATGAAATCCGAAGAAATCCCTAATTTCAAATTTAGGGTTCTTGAATCTTCATTTTCGGGTTTGATGGTTAAGGCTTGAATTTGATGGAAACCAACGGTAATTTGGGAATGAGGGAGATGAGGCGAAGGCTATGTGCGAGTTCGGAATGATTTGGCATAGGTTTGGTTTTAGCTCGAATCTTCAAATGAAGATTCGAGAAGACGGGGAATGATTCGAAGGAAATGGTTTGTGGATTTGGACTCAGGGTGTTTGGAAGGTCATTCGGTGTTGTTTTGGTGGCCGGTGGCGTTGTTGACGCCGGGGTTCAGGCGAAGGGGAAGGGTGGCGGCCGTTAGGGTTTTCTGGGTGTGAAGGAGACGAAAGGGACTCGGCTTGGGGGGGGGAATTTTGGGAATGAACGGGTTTAGGGGTATTGGGGGTATTTTGGTGTATGAAAATAGGGGGTTTAATCTGGACCGTTGGATTAAGTGATCCAACGGCTTAGATTAAATGGGGCTGACCGGGTATGGGCAAATAACGGGTATTGGGCGGGTTTTTCAGGAGGGTTCGTTTGGGCTTGGTCCAATTTCTTCTTTTCAAATGGCCCAATCCATTTTAACTCTTTATCTTGATTTCTTTCTTTTTCTAATAAACAAAATTCTAAATATACTACAAAAATCCAATTAATTAAAAAATATACTAATTAAGTTATATTAACAATTAACACACTCAATATAAATTTATGCATTTGAATGCTAAAAATGTAATAGATGAATTATTTTTTGTGATTTTTATAATATTTAAACAATGAACTTAATTACTCCAAATAAGTCTTAAATGCAAATGCAACATTATTTTTGTATTTTATTTTATATTTTATTAGTTTAACAAATAAACATGCAAAGATGAATCTCAAGCAAATCAAATAAAATTAAGAAAAATCAACTCACTGTTCTATTTTTGGATTTTGGGAGTAAATCTTATGCAGGGCAAAAATCACGTGCTCACAACAATCATAATATTAGAAAGTTTAAAAAATAAAAGAACATAAATATTTATAATTTAGAGGGTAAAAAAGGTATTTGTCAATCCAAAACTTGAAAAATCTAGTTGAATGACCCTTTGAGCACAATAGGCATAGTTTAATGACTTGTTGTTACAAAAGAAATTAAAGTGGCTTTAGGAAATAATTTGGGATAGTTGAGTAACCATTTGAGTAATGGACTCAAGAAAAAAGACCATAGATTATTTTTTTTTTGGTAAAAATAATAATTTTTTTTCTATGTTGAGAAGTTAAGCAGATCAAGTTTTAATAACATAAGAAACTAAAGCTTTGCACTTATAAAACTCCATTAGTTAAAACTTTACTAGTATTTTAGTAATAATTAATTAATAATTTAATCTGAGTTTTTTCTAACAGCCTGACTCCTAAGTTGGAGATTGTGATGCAATTTTTACACAGTAACTGTGACGACCCAAAGGGTCATCACTTATTTTATTAATCATTTCGAGCTTCTAAGGCCTTGAAAACCTCATTCTATATTGCTTCGATTTACGTGCACGATCCGAGCATGTAGCCGGAAGATTTTGTGATAGAAAATATGAATTCTATGAGAAATTTGGATAAAAATGATATTAATATTGATATGGTTGACTTCGGTCAACATTTTTGGTAAACGGACCCGGATCCGGACCCGAGATTGGATGGTCTCGAGAGGTCCGTAGAAAATATGGGACTTGGACATGCGTCCGGAGTCGAATTCTGAGGCCTAGAGCCCAAGTTATGAATTTTTCTGTGAAATTGTTTTTGATGTAATTGTTAAAGAAAAATGAATTAATTGACCTTGGTATCGGGCTCGTATTTTGGTTCCGACGCCCGGTACAAGTCTTAAATATTATATATGTGCTTTCTGCAAAGTTTGGTGACATTCGGAAGTCGTTTGATATGTTTTGGACCTTGAGTTCTAAGTTTGAAAGTTTTGAAAACCAAAAGTATGAAAATCATGAACTTGAGGCTTGATTTGATGAAAACGAAGTGATATTGGCGATGTGATCGCACGAACAAGTTCGTAATGTGTTTTTTATGTTGTGTACATGTTTGGTTTGGAGCTCGGGGGGTTCGTGTAAAGATTTGATAGGCCGTTGGATCAATTTCTGAATTTTTGCACTGCTGGTTTTTCACCGAGCTGTTGGCTTCGCATTTGCGAAGTATTTCTCGCAAATGCGAAGGTGACAAATCAAGGTAGGGTTCGCAAATGTGAACCCTTGATCGCAAATGCGAAGGGCGCCCAGGACTGTTTGGGTTCGCAAATGCGAACCAAACCTCGCAAATGCGAGGCCTTCAATGTTGAGTCTGGCTTAGCAAATGCGAAGCATTTGTCGCAAATGCGAAGGCCCTCAATCCAGCCTGGTTCGCAAATACGAACAAATGTTCGCAAATGCGAAGGCCCCAGATTTGCCTTGGCTTCGCAAATGCGAACAAAAGTTCGCAAATGCGAACTTCCCATCCTTAGCTTATTTTTCAAACTCCAGAAATTGCGAACCCATGTTCGCAAATGCGAACACAGAGACCTGTAAATCACGATATCCAGCTTCATTCTTCACATTTCACAACCCAAAAATACCCATTGGCGATTTTTCACGAACTCCCTCTTCTTCAAAGTAATTGTAAGTCACCTTTTACTTGATTCTTTCAATTCCTAACAACATTAAACATGTTTTTCAATAGAAATCAAAGGTTTTCATGGTAGAATTTCTTGTTTTTGGTAGAATATAGGGTTTTTCATAAATTAGGAAATTGGACCTCGAATTGAGGTCCGATTTTGAAACAAATCATATACTTGAACTCGTGGGGGGATGGGTAACCGGATTTTGGTCCGAACCCCGAGTTCCGACCATGTGGGCCCGGGGTCGAAATTCACTATTCCGGGCAGAATGTTGTAAAAGTTGTAATTGGCCTTATGAATTAGTTTGTTGAGTAGTATTGATGATATTAAATCAATTGTGTATAGATACGATTGGATTGGAGCCAAATTTGAAAGGAAAAGGCATTGCCACAGATTGAATTGTTCATAAGCATTCGAGGTAAGTGTTTGTTCTATCCTAGCTTGAGGGAATAGGATTATGTGCTATGTGTTATGTGATCGAGTGCGGTGTATGGGCTGTGGTGACGAGCATCCATACACTGGCGTCTAGTATAACCGTGAGTCGTTGTTAATACTTATTGTGAAACATATTTGAAGATAAATTGTTGAACCCTTGCCGGGTTGTAGAATTGTTATTGTTCTCCCTTGTCGGGACTTGTTGTGAAGATGATTATTGATTGCCCTTGCTGGGACGGTTTATGATTTATTGTTTCATTCTTTGCCCTTAACTGTGATTGTTATTTGGGTGAGGAAGAGTGATAATGCACGAAGGGTGATGCCGTGCCTTGATTTATTATTTATGCACGAAGGTTAATGTCGTGCCATATTTTATTGATTATGCACGAAGGTTAATGTCGTGCCATGTTATTTATTATGAACGAAGGATCATGCCGTGCCTCGTTATTAAACCATGTACGAAGGATCATGCCGTACCATGGATGTGAGTATGAGAGTAAAAGTACGAAGGGTGATGCCGTACACTTTATTTGCTTATTTGGTAAGGATGAGAGTAAAAGCACGAAGGGTGATGCCGTGCAACTACTTGCTATTCCTTGACTTGATATTACTTGTTTTCCCATTATACTTTGTTTTTTCCTTGTGAACTTATTAACTGTTGTTAATTGTTGAGTTCTTTTGAGATATTCCTTATTGTGTTATTACTTGGTTAATTCTTGTTATTTGTGGTATACATATATGTGGAACTGCACAGGTTTATGTGGGTGTCTGGTCCTAGGCTTGTCACTACTTCACGGGATAGGCCAGGCACTTACCAGCACATGGGGTCAGATTGTGCTGATACTGCATTTCTGTGCATTTTTGCACAGGTCCAGGTTTCGATCAGGAGCAGCAGCAGGTAGCTTGCAGGCGTCCGCAGGCCCGGCGTCTCTTCTTCTACTTATGTTATTAGTTGTAGTCTCTTTGTTCCGAGACAAATAGATTATGTTATATTTCTTTCAGATCTTTATGTGTAGTATTCAGTAGTAGTTTGTGAGTTGGTGACTCCACGTCTTGGGTAGAGGATTTCAGTATAAGTTGCCTTAAAACTGCTTATTTCTATTTGTATAAAGTCTTCCGCATTTGTCTAATTAAGATTATGATTTTGGTTATTAATTTGAGTATGAAGTATTGTTAAACAGGATAGTGTGAATAAAGAGGCTTGCCTACCTACCACGAGTAGGCGCCATCACGATCTCGATGTTGGGGGAAAAATCCGGGTCATGACAGTAACATACCATGTGGTTTTGAAAATGAGTCAATCATATACTACTCGTTTTCAGGAATAAAACTATTTTAGAAATACATGAATATATTAAAATTTTAAATTCTTAAAAGTTCCAAAAATGTTGGGTATTGAATATCCACCTAATTCTTAATTTTTTTATTTGGGGGAGGGGGTGGGAGTGGGGGAGTGAGGGGGGGAGGGGGAGCATCTATGCTAGTAATAGGAGTAATAATTAAGGAAGACAAGAGCAAGTCTATTGTAATATATGAAGTCTCACAAAATCTTTATCCCCATAATTGTATTAATTAATTAGAAAGAGTTACGGCCAATCTCACTTGACCTAACAACCCAATTGAAAATGGTTCAAATTTGAAGCTCTTACTTTATTTAGCCTATATTATACATAACATGAAAGAAATTTTTCAGCCTTTAGCCCACTATTAAATACATACTTTTAGGGTTTTTATTATTTTCTTTTTTCTTCATTCTCTTATCTCTCACCGCCTCTCTCTTCTTTCTTTCTAATCCGCATAGATCCCTCATCCTCTCTTAACCTAGCCCCCGCTATTACCCATCCTGTACCCCCTACGCAGTTGTGCCACCAATGGCTCGAAGAAGGCTCGAGCTCCTTCTCTGTCGTCTACGGTGGAAAGCAGAAGAATATTGAAGATTTTTGAAAGAAACATGAAAATACACACATTTTGTAACGACCTGACGGGTCATTTTTTGAATTTATGCCCCGATCCCCTATTAACCGCTTCCCATAAGTTTATTTCTGCTATTTTGGATTGCCAGGATGTTCGGTGTTAGAATTCGAAGTGTTTTGGGATACTTAGTCCCCAGATGGGAGCTTAAGAGTTAAAAAATGGCTCGTGTTTGGATCAGTATGAAAAAGACCTCAGAATGGAAATCCAATGGTTCTGTTAGCTCCGTTAGGTAATTTTGAGGTTGGGAGCGTGTTCGAAATGAGTTTTGAGGGTTCGCAGCTTATTTAGGCTTGAAATACCGAAGGTTGAATTTTTGAAGTTCCGATCCGGTAGTGAGTTTTTGATCCGAGGGTCGGAATTGAATTTCGAAAGTTTCTGTAGCTCCGTTATGTCATTTTGAACTTGTCTAAAAAATTTGGCGTTATTCTGAGTTGAATTGATAAGGTTTCGGCATGAGGTTCGTTATTTGAAAATTTGGAAGTTCGTAAGCTTGGTTTTTAGTTTAATTCGTCGTTTTGATGTTGTGTTATGTGATTTGAAGCTTCGAGCGAGTCCGTGTTAGGTTACATGACTTGTGTGTGTGATTAGACGAGGTCCCGGGGGCCTCTAGTGTGTTTCGGATGGGCTACGGATCCTTTTTTCTCCTTTTTGAGCAGCTGATATGACATTTGGTATTTCCTTCTATGCGATCGCATTGCTTCCCCGCGATCGCATAACACAAAGTTTGGGCAGCATCAATTCCTTCTATGCGATCGCATTGTTTCCCCGCAATCTCATAATGTATTTCTAGATGGTCTCAATTCCTTTTATGCGACGCGATAACATAGTGTATTTCTAGAGGTTCCCAATTACTTCTATGCGATCACATAGCCTCATTCGCGATCGCATAGTTAAATTTTTCTCTCTTCTGTGATTGCAATACACATCCTTCGATCGCATAGGCTTATTTCTTGGCCTCCAAATTTTACTCTATGCGATTGCATTCCTCCTCTTGCAATCGCATAGAACAAGTCACTGGGCAGACAGATTTAATTCCCAAACTCGAGGGTTTCACCATTTATTCACATTTTCACTTCTAGAGCTCAGTTCTTGGCGATATTTGAAGGGACTTTCACCTGGGCAACTTGGGTAATTGTTTCTCACTTGATTTTGATTAATTTCCATGAATCTCTTCTTAATTTCAGTTTTGAATGTGAAAATGGGTAGAACTTCGAGACTGAATTGTTGGGTTTTGAGGGAGTGTTTGGCCTCCGATTTGAGATATTTTTATATGGTTAGATTCGTAAGAGTGCAAGAGTTCTAAAAATATTAAATTCATCCGGTTCCGAGACGTTGGCCTGAGGGGCGTTTTGGTTATTTTATCTAATTTCGCGTTTTAGCTTCGAATTTAACTATAGAATCAGTTGCTTGAGATATTAATTACAATGTGTGATTTAATTGAATAGATTTAGGCCATTTGAAGTCGAGTACTCGTGGCAAGAACGTGGTTGTTAGTTGATTTTAGCCGGTTTTGAGGTAAGTATCTTGCCTAACCTTGTGTGGGGGACTTCCCCTTAGGATTGAGTCTTCTCTGTTGATTGTAGTCCGTGTACACGAGGTGACGAGTGCGTGCTCGGATTTAATTGTGGTAAATTATCTCTTTTAGGCTCTTAGACTTGTATGAAGTTTACAGAGTAGAAAGATAATATTGATACGATTGAGTCCCCCGTTATTAGTTTCACCTCTACATGTCTTGTTGATATTTGTTGCTCTTCTTGATTTATTTCTGCTGTTAAATAGGCCTTTACGTGAAGTAACTAAAGACAAGTACCCTTCTATATTCATAGTGCCCGCCATAACTACTCGCCCTCAATTGGAAATCATAAATATTATATCACATATAATTAATCTGTCTTAATTGGAAGGAAGATAGATATCTTATAATTAACTGATATTTCTTAAATGGAAATTATTTGATTGATGTTAACTTCCTTACTGATGTATACTCCTTGATTGTAAGTTTATCTGTAACCTTGTGCAATTATATTATATGTCCAACTGTTGAGGTATCAGTGTAGTTGTTATGTATTTGTCACGTCTCGATTGTCATTGAGGTTATTGTGTTTTTCCTTGGTGTTTCGCGACTTTATTAGTAGTTGTTGAATCCCTTGTCGGGACATTATTATTTTTGTTGTTGTTTCTCCCTTGCTGGGGTGCCATCATTACTGTGTGACCGTTGGTACCATGATGCACGAGGTCTCTACCGTGCGGTTATTGTTGGGGATTTACACGAGGTAATTGCTGTGTTATTGTTGCTATTGATGTTTTGCACATGCGGCGTAATAATGCGGGATATGTTATATACTTATATGTGGGTTGCGCATGTGGCGGAATATGGTGGGAATATTATGATGCACGTATTGTAAAATAAGGCAGTGTTGCTATGTTGTTATTGATTACACACGTGGCGAAATAAGGAGGGCTATGTGAGGGGCTGATTATGAAGGACTACATGTTCGATTCCCGGGAGATTCTCTGTTGTGATTACGAAAGACTACGGGTTCAAATCCCATCCTCTGTTGTTGTTATGAAGGACTACGAGTTCGATTTCCAGGAGATCCCCTGTTGTTGTTATTATTGATTACGGGTTCGATTCCCGGGAGATCCCCTGTTATTGGTATGCTGGACTACGAGTTCTATTCCCAGAAGTTCCCCTTAAACTCATTGTGTTATGACTGATAGTTTTATTATTTCTATCTGGGGTGAATGAGCCGGGTACTGGTCGTTTCCATTTCTTATATTTACTAGTTGGCAGGATTCCTGTTAGATACACTTGCACAAGCATACACGTAGCTGGACCCTTTAATTTTAGATGAATCCCCTCTGATTTGACTAAGAGTAGGGATATGCCGTCGTTTATCCACTATATATATGTGAGAGTGACTCTAGTTGACTAGATAGTTGCCAGCATTAAAGTGTTACTAATGGGGTGCAAGATGCCAAGCGTTAGATTTCAGATTCTGGATTTTCCATGAGTTGTGGCTAGTCTGAGAGTTGTGGTAGGATTGTGGAAAGAGTTGGAAAGGCCTTAAGTAAACATCATTTCAGAATAGCGACTTATCAATTTGTTTGGTCTCGTTATGTTATGATTTCAGGATTTGGGTTATGATTTCTGCCATCATTTTTGTATTATCATTTATTGTATCTTCGATTTTACTTATTGTACGTTATCCTTATTATAAATTGTAGTGTTCTTATTTATCCGGACAGTCTTTACATATTCACATAGCATCTCGATCATCTGTTATACTGTTTATTGACCAGTAGGTGTCATGACTGTTCCTCGTCACTAACCCATCGAGGTTAGTCTTGATACTTATTGGGCACCTCCGTGGTGTGCTCATACTACTCTTCTGCATATTTTTGTTGTGCAGATACAGGTACTCCCGTTCAGTTTCTGTCAGCCTTGGAAGGAGGCATACCGCTAGAGACTTCAAGGTATATCTGCTACGTTCGCAGACCGAGGAGTCACTTTCCAGCTTTTTGTAAAAGGTATAGTTGTTTCAGTATTTCTTCTTGTATAGATATTCTTGAGTTAAAGCCTCTTATGTATCCTCTTAGCTTGTGATTTGTGAGTTTTTGGGTATTTAAAAATGTTGTCAGTTTGAGATTATTATGGTATGTGCTAAGCGGCACCTTAAGCACCATTTTTATTTTACTAACTTAGTTTATTTTACTTTCTTCCGCAAATTTTTGTTTATTTTCCACATTGTTAGGTTTACCTAGTCGTAGGGACTAGGTGCCATCACGACATGTTCATGGAAGGTGAACTAGGGTCGTGACACAGATTTGAAAATAAATAGCTCTCAAACTTGATTTGCACCAAAAAATAACCACTAATGTTGGAAGGTTTTGAAGTATGAAGTTCTGGTCATTATTATTATGACCTTGAAGTCTCAAATATGAAATTGGGTTCGGATAAATTATCATTATGTAGCAGTTTGTATCAACATTGTATACTACTGTATAATTATATATATGGATATACAAAACCTCTTATACACTATTATACATATTTATACAAGTGATATAATATTGTATAATTATGTATAAATGTGTATATATTGTATAATTATATATTTTTTCAGTTTATAAGGATGTATATACATTGTTAATGTGTAAGAGGCCTCTACGAAAGTTTGACACTTTCTTCTCTTTTTCTTTTTCGTATAATGTGTTGTATGAGCGTTGGAGGGATTCTACAATTCATTTACCAAGTTTTTATTTTTCTTTTATCCTGTTGGATTGTTTCAACAATTGTACATAAAAGTGTTTGAATTTCTTTACATTCAGATAATATGTATTACTCAGAATTTTTGAGTTGCGTTGTCGCTGATTTGTATTTTTTTTACCAAATGCTTAATAATCAAAGGAAATCAATAGAATGAAAACAACTCGTTATATATAAGGGAGCAAAATAAGCCGTCTTTTGGGAATCAATCTATTATTTTATGGCTATAGATTTGCAAAATGGTATCTAGGCTATTATGTTGCAAGTGAGGTGTGTG
>JASVEL010000296.1:0-90382 GCA_032618575.1 Nicotiana noctiflora | reverse complement strand
GAGGAAGGTCAGGGCCCTACTAAGAACAATAATAATATGATGATAACAAAATAAACAGTTTAACAGATAACAACAAAATTTCCAAAATAACAACATTTACTGAAACTGTCTACAATCAAGCTAAAAACAAATAACCAACTCAATAAACAAGTCCAGGATCTGTGGGAATTGAACCCACAGTCCCATTCTCAGTACCTCTGGGTCTCCGGGAATCGAACCCGCAGCCCATGTCTCAATAGTATCTCAATAGCTCAGGATCTCCGGGAATCGAACCCGCAGTCCTTACCAATAATCAATAAATCTCAGGATCTCGGGAATCGAACCCGTAGTCCACATTTCAATAAATCTCGGGATCTCGGGAATCGAACCCGTAGTCCACATTTCAATAAATCTCAGGATCTCGGGAATCGAACCCGTAGTCCACATTTCAATAAATCTCAGGATCTCGGGAATCGAACCCGTAGTCCACATTTCAATAAATCTCGGGATCTCGGGAATCGAACCCGTAGTCCCTACCAATATCACTCCGGGTCTCTGGGAATCGAACCCACAGCCCTGGGTCTCCGGGAATCGAACCCGCAGTCCACAAGCACAGCAATTAAAGGAATACACAGAGAGAATAAATTATGCTTAACTATAACTTCACCGAAAAATAGTGCCAATAATTATCAAGGAGTTCAAATAAGCAATTAGGCAACTAAATAGTTAAGGGCTACCTAATCATGTTTTTCTATCCACTACCGGTAAAACATCAAATTAACAGCCAAAGACAGAAATACCGCTTATCGAACATTTTTAATAAATACGTGTTCAACAACCAGCGCATGTACACGCCCGTCACCTCGCGTACAAGGCATTAAAACTATCACATAATATCCTAAGGGTGAAAATTCCCCCACACGAGGTTAGACAAGCCACTTACCTCAATTCCGGTACAATACCGCTAAGCAATAACCCTCTTGCCACGAATGTCGGCCTCCACAAGTGTAGAATCTGATAAAAATCAATAGAATCACATCAAAATAGGCCAATTGGGCATTACCCAATCAAATTAACTCAAAATACACCAAAACCCACAAGTTGCCAAACCCGACTTCCGGTACGCTTATCGAAAAATCACGAAAATTATATATTCGTTTTCCTTATCTCAATACGAGTCCGTGCATATAAAATTTATCGAAATCGGACTCCGTTTGCCCATTCAAATCAAAGATTTTCTAACATTTAGGCCTAGGGCTCAAACCCACCTTTAATCTTCCAATTTCAGTGAAATAATCACGGATTTCATGATAAACCAACGAATTAAGGTCAAGAAACTTACCCCCGATGATTTCCCGATGATATCCCAACGTTTTCCCTTTCAAAAACCTCTCTTGGAGCTCAAAAATGGCGTTTTTGTGTATGGGGGTCGCGGGTGTTATGTTCTGAACTTAAGCTCACTGCCAGACATTTTCCTTCATCGCGTTCGCGTGGCCTGTCACGCGTTCGCGATGCTCTAACCCATTTACCCTTCGCGTTCGCGTGACGCCGCTCACGTCCGCGATGCACAGCCGGCTAAACCTTCGCGAACGCGGCGCTAGTCCACGCGTTCGCGATGACCTTATTTCCCATCCAACTCGCCTTGCTCTTCGCGAACGCGACACAGGGATCGCGAACGCGGTGCCTCCCCTCCTTCCACTACGCGAACGCGACGCCTTGGACGCGAACGCGATGCTCTGCAGCACCCAGCCTACGCGAACGCGAACAAGGCCCTCGCGAACGCGATGGCTTAAATCTTGCCCAGTGATCTGCAGTTTTTCTGCAGATTTCTCATGCCCCAAAGTGCCGGATGATGGTCCGAATTCATCCCGAGGCCTCCGGGACCCCAACGAAAACCACCAACATACTCCAAAACACGATACGAACTTATTCCAATCATAAAAACACGTCTAACAACATCAAAACCCATAAATCACATCGATTCAAGCCTAAGTTTCTTAAAACTTTCCGAATTGCATATTTGATCAAAAACCCGACCAAACGACGTCCGAATGACCTGAAAATTTGCGGACATATCCAAAATCACATAACGAAGCTACAGAAATTGTCGGAATTCCATTCCGACCCCCGGATCAAAATCTCACCTATCGATCGGATTCGCCAAAATTTCAACCTTCGGCATTTCAAGCCTACTTGAGCTACGGACCTCCAAAATACCTTCCGAACGCGCTCCTAACCCCGAAATCACCTAACGGAGCTAATGAAACCATCGGATTTCCGTTCCGAGATCGTCTTAACACTGTTCCGGCTATGGGCCATTTTCTAGTTTCAAAGCTCTTATTTGGGGACTAAGTGTCCCAAAATGCTCAAATTTTTGGAACCGACTCTCCCGGCAACCCACAATAGCAGAAATGGGCTTTGGGGAACAGTTAAATTAGGGATAGGGGCGTAATTTCCTAAAACGACCGGTCGGGTCGTTACACATAATCAACAATATACAAGGATCAAAGTCCACTTCTTATTCAGTTTCCATGAGATTCTCAAGACTATGGGGATCGTGGAGACAAATGGAGTTGACTTCTGTACATTCAGACTTGCAGGATCCGCCAAGACTTGGTGGAGAGATTATTGCTTGACTCGACCGGCAGGGTCCCCAACTTTATCATGGGATCAGTTTGTGGAGCTATTTCTGGAGAAGTTTCTCCCTGCTACTCAGCGGGATGTACTTCAGAGGCAGTTTGAGCGCCTCCATCAGGGCACTATGACGGTTACACAGTATGAGACGAGATTTGTCGATTTGGCTCGTCATGCAGTGGTGATACTTCCCACGGAACGGGAGAGGGTCCGCAGGTTTATAGATGGGCTTAATCAGCCAATTAGACTCCAGATGGCTATGGGCGTGGGGAGTGACATATCATTTCAAGAGGCAGCAAATGCAGCACGTAGAGTTGAGATGGCTCTTGCTAAA
Organism: Nicotiana noctiflora; assembly: GCA_032618575.1. Taxonomy (NCBI): domain Eukaryota; kingdom Viridiplantae; phylum Streptophyta; class Magnoliopsida; order Solanales; family Solanaceae; genus Nicotiana; species Nicotiana noctiflora. The sequence goes on along the minus strand of JASVEL010000296.1, from coordinate 87,435 downwards.
GGAGGCGGTTATTCTTCAGATAAGAGGCCTCGTCATTCAGGCAGGTTTGGTGGTTCTTCCTCTGGTGGCGGAGAATCTTTTGATAGAGGCCAGTCTTCCAGGCCTTTTCATTCCGCCCTTCAGGCTTCACAGGGTGGACCAGGTGATCGTGATTTTCGTGGGAATTATTCAGACCAGCCTCCTATTAATGCTCAGCCTCTTCAGAGTGTTCGTGGAGGCCATTCCGGTCGTTAGGGCCAGCAGCCCTATCAGTCTAAGAGTTGCTACGGTTGTGGTGACCCGGGTCATTTTATCAGGAATTGCCCTCTAGCAGCGGGCAACTCTCAGCAGCGAGGTCCTCGTCCTATGATTCAGGCCCCGGCTGACCCTCAGCCTGCCCAGCCAGCCAGAGGCGGGGGTAGAGATTATAGAGGTGGAGGTCGAGACCGTAGAGGTGGAGACCGTCCGGCCAGAGGTAGAGGTCAGCCAGTTGATGGTCGTCCTAGAGACGCAGCTCAGAGGGGAGGTGCAGATCCCCGATTCTATGCTTTACCAGCCAGGCCAGAGGCAGAGGCATCAGATGACGTGATTACAGGTACTATTCTTGTGTGTGGCAGAGGTGCTTCAGTATTATTTGACCCTGGATCTACATATTCCTATGTGTCTTCCTACTTCGCACCGTATTTGGCCGTGCCCAGCTATGCTCTGGATATTCCAGTTTATGTGGCTACACCAGTGGGTGACTCCATTGTAGTCGATCGGGTGCATCGTTCGTGCGTAGTTATATTTGGGGGTCTTGAGACCCGTGTTGATCTGTTGCTTTTGGATATGGTAGATTTTGACGTCATATTGGGGATGGACTGGTTGTCCCCATACCATGCTATTCTAGATTGTCATGCTAAGACCGTGACCTTAGCCTTGCCAGAATCACCCCGATTAGAGTGGAAAGGTACCTCAAGCCACTCCGTTCGCACTGTTATTTCCTATGTTAAGGCTCGACGTATGGTCGAGAAGGGGTGTCTAGCTTATCTGGCTTATGTTCGTGATTCCAGTGCAGAGGTTCCTTCCATTGAGTCAGTCCCTATTGCACGGGAGTTTCCTGAGGTTTTTCCTTTAGACCTGCCGAGCATGCCACCCGACAGGGATATTGATTTCTGTATTGATCTGGCACCGGGCACTCAGCCCATCTCTATTCCCCCGTATCGTATGGCCCCGCCGGAGCTAAAAGAGTTGAAAGATCAGTTGCAGGACCTTCTTGAGACGGGCTTTATTAGGCCCAGTGTTTCCCCCTGGGGAGCACCTGTATTATTTGTAAAGAAGAAAGATGGCTCGATGCGGATGTGTATTGATTACCGGCAATTAAACAAAGTGACAATAAAGAATAAGTATCCACTGCCGAGGATTGATGATTTGTTTGACCAACTCCAGGGAGCGAGAGTATTCTCAAAGATAGACTTGAGGTCAGGCTACCATCAGCTGAAGATCAGGGCGACTGACATTCCTAAGACAACCTTTCATTCTAGATATGGGCATTATGAGTTCTTAGTCATGTCCTTCGGGTTGACCAATGCCCCCGCAGCATTCATGGAGTTGATGAATCGGGTGTTCAGGCCTTACTTAGATCTGTTCGTGATAGTCTTTATAGATGACATCCTGGTGTAATCCCGCTGCCAGGAAGAGCACGAGCAGCGCCTCAGAGTGGTTCTTCAGACTCTGAAAGATAACCAGCTATATGCCAAATTTTCTAAATGTGAGTTCTGGCTGAGTTCGGTAGCATTTCCGGGTCACATTGTATCGGTGGAAGGTATTCAGGTAGACCCAAAGAAGATTGAGGCAGTCCAGAATTGGCCTCGACCAGCTTCAGTGATTGAGATCCGGAGTTTCTTGGGATTAGCAGGTTACTACCGTCGATTTGTAGAGGGGTTTTCTTCTATTGCAGCCCCGATGACCAGGTTGACCCAGAAGGGTGCCCAGTTCAAGTGGTCAGATGAGTGTGAGGCGAGCTTTCAGAAGCTCAAGATAGCCTTGACTACAACACCAGTGCTGATATTACCTACGGGTGCAGGGCCTTACAAAGTTTATTGTGATGCATCCCGTACGGGGCTTGGAGCGGTATTGATGATGGTAAGGTTATTGCTTATGCTTAGAGACAGTTGAAAATACATGAGAATAATTATCCGGTTCATGATCTTGAGCTGGCAGCAGTGGTTCATGCCTTAAAGATCTGGAGGCATTATCTATATGGTGTGACATGTGAGGTGTACACCGATCACAAAAGCCTACGGTACTTGTTCAAACAGAAGGAGTTGAATCTACGACAGCGGAGATGGTTAGAGTTGCTAAAAGACTATGATGTTACTATCTTATATCACCCGGGTAAGGCCAATGTGGTGGCCGATGCATTGAGTAGAAAGTATGCCAGTGTGGGTAGTCTTCCATACATTCCGGTCAGTTAGAGACCATTAGCTCTAGATGTCCAGGCCTTAGCCAACCGGTTCGTGAGATTAGACATTTCTGAGACTAGCAGGGTGTTAGCCTGCACGGTCGCTCGTTCTTCTTTATTAGAGCGTATCCGTGAGAGGCAATTTGATGATCCTCATTTGCGTGAGTTGAGAGATACAATACAGCGGGGAGGTGCCACACAGGTAAATCTAGATGATGATGGGGTATTGAAATTGCAGGGTCGAGTTTGCGTACCCAATGTCGAAGGGATTCGAGAGTTGATCTTAGCGGAGGCCCACAGTTCGCGGTATTCTATTCACCCAAGTGCCGCGAAGATGTATCAGGACTTACGGCAACACTATTGGTGGCGCAGAATGAAGAAAGATATCGTTGCGTATGTCGGTCGGTGTCTAAATTGTCAGCAGGTGAAATATGAGCACCAGAGACCTGGTGGTGTATTCCACAGGATTGAAATTCCCGAGTGGAAATGGGAGCGGATTACTATGGACTTCATTACTGGACTTCCTTTAACTCGGAGGAAATTTGATGCTATTTGGGTCATTGTTGATAGGCTGACCAAATCAGCACACTTTATTCCAGTATCTGTCTCCTACTCGTCGAAGAGGTTAGCGGAGGTTTACATTAGGGAGATTGTTCGTCTCCATGGAGTGCCAGTATCTATTATCTCTGATCGGGGTACGCAGTTTACCTCGCGGTTTTGGAGAGCGGTCCAGCGGGAGTTAGGCACCCAGGTTCAGTTGACTACAGCATTTCATCCTCAGACGGATGGCCAGTCCGAGAAGACTATTCAGATTCTTGAGGACATGCTTCGGGCCCGTGTTATTGATTTCGGAGGCTCGTGGGATCAGTTTCTACCATTAGCAGAGTTCGCCTACAATAACAGTTACCAGTCTAGCATCCAGATGGCTCCGTATGAGGCGTTGTATGGTAGGCGATGTCAATCACCAGTTGGATGGTTTGAACCGGGAGAGGCTCGATTGTTGGGTACAGACTTAGTTCAGGAGGCCTTGTATAAGGTCAAGACTATTCAGGAGAGATTGCGTTCAGCTCAGTCCGGGCAGAAGACTTATGCGGATCGTAAGGTTCGAGATGTAGATTTCATGGTTGGTGAACGAGTATTGCTCCGAGTGTCGCCTATGAAGGGTGATGAGGTTCGAGAAGAAGGGCAAGCTCAGCCCTAGGTATATTGGTCCATTTGAGATTCTAGACAGAGTGGGAGGGGTGGCTTACGGATTAGCTTTGCCGCCTAGCTTATCAGCCGTGCATCCAGTTTTTCACGTATCTATGCTTCGGAGATACCACGGCGATCCCACACATGTGTTAGACTTCAGTATTGTCCAATTGGGCAATGATCTATCTTACGAAGAGGAGCCGGTGGCTATTCTAGACCGGCAGGTTCGGCAGTTGAGGTCGAAGAGTTATCCTTCTGTGCGTGTTCAGTGGAGAGGTCAGCCTCCCGAGGCATCGACCTGGGAGTCCGAGTCTGATATGCGGAGCCGCTACCCACACTTGTTTCCTGACTCAGGTACTTCTTTCTTTTGTCCGTTCGAGGACGAACGGTTGTTTTAGAGGTGGAGATTGTGACGACCCAAGGGGTCATCACTTATTTTATTAATCATTTCGAGCTTCTGAGGCCTTGAAAACCTCATTCCATGTTGCCTCGATTTACGTGCACAATCCGAGCATGTAGCCGGAAAGATTTTTTGTGATAGAAAATATGAATTCTATGAGAAATTTGGATAAAAATGATATTAGTATTGATATGGTTGACTTCGGTCAACATTTTTGGTAAACGGATCCGGACCCGAGATTGGATGGTCCCGAGAGGTCCGTAGGAAAATATGGGACTTGGACATGCGTCCGGAGTCGAATTCCGAGGCCTAGAGCCCAAGTTATGAATTTTTCTATGAAATTGTTTTTGATGTAATTGTTAAAGGAAATGAATTAATTGACCTTGGTATCGGGCTCGTATTTTGGTTCCGACGCCCGGTACAAGTCTTAAATATTATATATGTGATTTCTATAAAGTTTGGTGACATTCGGATGTCGTTTGAGATGTTTGGACCTTGAGTTCCAAGTTTGAAAGTTTTGAAAACCAAAAGTATGAAAATCATGAATTTGAGGCTTGATTTGATGAAAACGATGTGATATTGGCGATGTGATCGCACGAACAAGTTCATAATGTGTTTTTGATGTTGTGTACATGTTTGGTTTGGAGCCCGGGAGCTCGGGTAAAGATTTGATAGGCCGTTGGATGAAATTCTGAATTTTTGCACTGCTGGTTTTTCACCCGGCTGTTGTCTTCGCAATTGCGAAGTATTTCTCGCAATTGCGAAGGTGGCAGGTCAAGGCAGGGTTCGCAAATGCGAACCCTTGGTCGCAAATGCGAAGGGTGCCAGCACCGTTTGGGTTCGCAAATGCGAACCAAACATCGCAATTGCGAGGCCTCCAGTGAAAAGGCATGCTTCGCAAATGCGAAGGTCCCTCAGCCCAGCCTTGTTCGCAAATGCGAACAAATGTTCGCAAATGCGAAAGTCCCCGGAGGCCAGCCTGGTTCGCAAATGCGAACATATGTTCGCAAATGCGAAGCCTCCAGATTTGCCTTGGCTTTGCAAATGCGAACAAAAGTTCGCAAATGCGAACTTCCCAACCTTAGCTTATTTTTCAAACTCCAGAAATTGGTCGGGGTTCGCAATTGCGAACCCATGTTCGCAAATGCGAACACAGAGACCTGTAAAACACGATTTTCGGTTCATTTCTTCACTTTTTACAAACCAAAAACACCCATTTGCGATTCTTCACGGATTCTTTCTTCATCAAAACAATTGTAAGTCACTTTTTACTTAATTCTTTCAATTCCTAACATCATTAAACATGTTTTTCAATAGAAATCAAAGGTTTTCATGGTAGAATTTCTTGTTTTTATTAGAATATAGGGTTTTTCATAAATTGGGAAATTGGACCTCGAATTGAGGTCCGATTTTGAAACAAATCATATACATGAACTCATGAGGGGATGGGTAACCGGATTTTGGTCCGAACCCCGAGTTCCGACCATGTGGGCCCGGGGTCGAAATTCACTATTCCGGGCAGAATGTTGTAAAAGTTGTAATTGGTCTTATGAATTAGTTCGTTGAGTAGTATTGATGATATTAAATCAATTGTGTATAGATACGATTGGATTGGATCCAAATTTGAAAGAAAAAGACATTTCCACTGATTGAATTGTTCATAAACATTCGAGGTAAGTGTTTGTTCTATCCTAGCTTGAGGGAATAGGATTATGTGTTATGTGTTATGTGATCGAGTGCGGTGTATGGGATGTGGTGACGAGCATTCATACACTGGCGTCTAGTATGACCGTGAGTCGTTGAAAATGCTTATTTTGAGATATATTTACAGATGAATTGTTGAACCTTTGTTAGGTTGTAGAATTGTTATTATTCTCCTTTGTCGGGACTTGTTGTGAAGATAATTATTGATTGCCCTTATTGGGACGGTTTATGAATTACTGCTTCTTTCTTTGCCCTTAACTGTGATTGTTATTTGTGTGAGGAAGAGTGATAATGCACGAAGGGTGATGTCGTGCCTTGTTTTATTATTTATGCACGAAGGTTAATGTCGTGCCATGTTTTATTGATTATGCACGAAGAATCATGTCGTGCCCTATTATTGAACCATGTACGAAGGATCATGCCGTACTATGGATGTGAGGATGAGAGTAAAAGCACGAATAGTGATGCCGTGTACTTTATTTGTTTATTTGGTGAGGATGAGAGTAAAATCATGAAGGGTGATGCCGTGCAATTGTTTGCTATTCCTTGACTTGATATTACATGCGTTTCCATTATACTTTGTTTTCCTTGTGAACTTATTAACTGTTGTTAATTGTTGAATTCTTGAGATATCCCTTATTGTGTTATTACTCGGTTATTATTTCTTGTTATTCTGTGGTATACATATATATTGAATTGCACATGTTTATGTGGGTGTCTGGTCCTATGCTTGTCACTACTTCGCCGGGATAGGCCAGGCACTTACCAGCACATGGGGTCGGTTGTGCTGATACTACACTTCGTGCGTTTTTGCACAGGTCCAGGTTACGATCAGGAGCAGCAGCAGTAAATCGATTGCGTGGAAGTTGATCACATTTGAGACCGCGGTAGCTTGCAGACGTCTGCAGGCCCGGCATCTCTCTCTTTATTTATGTTACTAGCTGTAGTCTCTTTGTTCCGAGACAAACAGAATTATGTTATATTTCTTTCAAACTTTTATGTGTAGTATTCGGTAGTAGTTCGTGAGTTGGTGACTCCACGTCTTGGGTAGAGGATTTCAGTATGATTTTTACCTTGTAACTAGTTATTTCTAATTCGATAAAGTATTCCGCACTTATTTAATTAAAATTATGGTTTGTTGATAAATAAATTATGAAATTGTGTTAAAAACAGGTTAGTATGAATACAATGGCTTGCCTAGCTACCACGAGTAGGCGCCATTACGATCCCGATGTTGGGGGAAAATCCGAGTCGTGACACGAATACCATACAATAGTTGCAGAAGTAAGCATAGGATTCAGTAGATAGTCAGGATTCACACACATTGTCAAAGTGAAGAAGAAATTTAGAACAAGTATAGGTCTCACAGTAACAAGTGAGGAAAAACTCTTACGAGAGATTAGGGTTTCATTGATGGTCGAGTTGAAAGATAGTAAAACTCCAAATCAGAGGAGTTACATAAATAAAAGAGAACCTCAAGCAAGGAATCAACTTTAAACAGACAAGATGCACAAACAAATTCAAAGAACTCGAATAGTCCCCAAAGAAACTAGGGTTTCCAAAAAAATCAGTTAAGTCAAGCAACTCAGAGTTCCCAGTAAAAAGCTCCTTAAGATTAGGCTTCAACTATTAATGAGTAGGCAAAATAGCTAGGCTCAGGAACCCGAATAAATCCCCTAAAACTCATGGCTTTTTAACTTCAAATAAAATTAGAGAAGATAGGCATGTAAATCAAACGAAATCATGTCGAAAAGACTTAAACAAAATCAACAAAAATTAGGGTTCTTAGTCATGCTTACACATGCATAGGGAAGTAGCACAAGTAAATCACAGAAACATGCTGAGAATGAGAAAGGAAATTTGAAAATCATTTAACACAAAATCCTAGTTAAATGGACAGAGAGTTTTGAAAACAAATGATTGGGGAAACATCGAGAAACATGCTCATAAAACTCGAACACACATAGATCTAGGGAAGATCTAAGATAAAACGAAAGAACTTCAGAGTTAGGGTTTCGAAGAACCAAGAGAAGGTGAGAAAGGCTTTGAAAACTCCCATCTAAGAAGGATAGTCACAGATCTGACTCGATTGGCCATGGCTGGCCAGAGAAGGGTCAAGGATGACCGGAGAAGAACCATCGAGCAAAATCATGGTCAAAATCATTCCAGAGTTTGGTCATGAGACCTTAGAGAGGAGTACATAGAGGCCATAGGAGGCCAATATATGGCTTAGATGAGGCTGGAAAGCCATAGATTAGGGTTTTAGGTGAGGCAGCGACTAGGTTTGAGAGGTAATTTGAGAGAGTGTGGGAGAGACGAGGGATTCATGGGCAGCGTGTGGTGAGCAAATCAGATAGGGTTTAGGGGGTAAGGGTGAATTAAAAATGAAAGACTGGATTATGGCCGTTGATCAAAATGATCAACGACCAATATTTAGAAAAGGCTCGAGCGGATTTAGGAATTGGGTCAAGGGGTCGGGTTGAATATGAAAATTGGGTCGTCTAATTGGGGGTGGAAGTGGGGCTGTAATATGGCTAAAATAATAATATGAAATGGGCTATTGAAATAGCCACTTTTCCCCTTTTGAATTTATAAAACATAGTAAAAGATGTTAAAATGAAATTAAAAGCACAGGGTTAGCAAACCATAAGTAAATATTAATTTAAAAATATTGGGAATAATTTTGTGATATAATTTCCTATTAAATTGAGAAATAGGCTAAAATAGCAATTTCATGCAATTTTAGTTTAAAATAGCAAATGGGCTTGTAAAAATATCTAAAAATCATGTAAATTATATTGTTGGGTAAATGAGAGAATAAAATAATTATTAACCAAAATGACGAGCTCTGGGAATAACTATTGCTTTTTATAGTGAAAAAGAGGCCATAAATAATTATTAACCAAAATGACGAGCTCTGGGAAAAATACCAAAACCTTTGGGGATGCTTGTATACGCATATACATGCTATTTTGAATGTTTTTTTTAGTATAAAAATACATAGGGAAAAATTGGGTATCAACAACTGCCCCTCTTTACCCGAATAGGATGAAAGTATTGTCGGGTAAAGATAAAGCGGCCAATTTTGGCCGGAAACGGCGATTGTGAAGGTATTTTGACCGCGCTCGGGTTTTCAAGCTGTCTACATATTCCTGGTTTTACAGGAATTGTGCCACATGTAGTTCAGGAACTATTGACGGAATATGCCAATGGAAATTCGAAAAGACGGAGGCGATGGTTATATCTAAGAGGGTGCTTGGGATCAAACAGGCTGTGGAGAACTGGAGCGGGGTCGCTCCTACCAGACGGTCGTGAACTAGCCGGAGTACCTGCAAATGGGTAGTGCATGTATATTGCATAATTTAAAAGTGATGCAACTTCCCGTTGGACCATGAATGTTGTCTTCAGACGATTAGGATGACGTCCTGGGCCACGAAATGCATAATAGTAAGGGTTCGCAGACAATGAAATGATGTTCTTGGGCTATGCAGATGGTGCCTTCAAACTATGATGCCTTTGAACGAGTTGGCGATCTTTAAGCCCATGAGAAGGTGGCAATCTTTTAGCCAAATTAATTCACAGGGTGGCGATCTTTTAGCTAAACGATAATTTAAAATGCAGGTGGCAATATTTTAGTCAAACGAGAATTTAAAATGCAGGTGGTGATATTTTAGCCAGTCGAAAAAATAAAGCGGCGATATTTCAGCCATACAGGATGGAGACAGAGCTTAGTCTAAAAAGGCAGATTGTATCCTTATGCAGTTTTGAGGTAGAGCTTAACCCAGAAGGCAGATAGTAGCCTTATGCAGATGCAGATGGAGATAGAGCTTAGTCTCGAAAGGCAGATAGTAGCCTTTTGCAGTATGGAGGTAGAACTTAACCTTGGAAGGCTGACAGCAGCCTTATGCAGATGCAGTATGGAGATAGAGCTTAGTCTCGAAAGGCAGATACTAGCCTTATTCAGATGTAGGATGGAGACAGAGCTTAGTCTCAAAAGGCAGATAGTCGCCTTATACAGTATGGAGTTAAAGCTTAACCTCGAAAGGCAGATAGTAGCCTTATACAGGATGCAGATGGAGACAGAGCATAATCTCTAAAGGCAGATAGTAGCCTTATGCAGTATAGAAACATATCTTAGTCTCGAAAGGAAGATAGTAGCCTTATGCAGTATAGAGGTAGAGCTTAACCTCAGAAGGCAGATAGTATCCTTATGCAGAAGCACAATGGAGACAGAGCTAAGTCTCGAAAGGCAGTAGTAGCGTTATGCAGTATGGAGGTAGAGCTTAACCTCGGAAGGCATATAGTAGCCTTATGTAGATGCAAGATGAAGACAAAGCATAGTCTCAAAAGGCAGATAGTAGCCTTATGTAGTATGGAGACAGAGCTTAGTCTCGAAAGGCAGATAGTAGCCCTATTCAATATAGAGGTAGAGCTTAACCTCGGAAGGCAAATAGTAGCCTTATGCAGATGCAGATAGAGACAGATATTAGTCTCAAAAGGCAGATAGCAGCCATATGCTATATGGAAGTAGAGCCTAACCTCGGAAGGCATATAGTAGCCTTATGTAGATGCAGATGGAGACAGAGCTTAGTCTCGAAAGGTAGATAATAGCCTTATACAGATGCATGATAGAGACATAGCTTACTCTCAAAAGGCAGATAGTAGCCTTATGTAGTGTGGAGGTAGAGCTTAACCTTGGAAGGCAGATAGTTGCCTTATGCAGATGTAGATGGAGACAGAGCTTAGTCTCGAAAGGCAGATAGTAGCTTTAGGCAGTATGAAGGTAGAACTTAACCTCGGAAGGCACATAATAGCCTTATGCAGATGCAGATGGAGACAGAGCTTAGTCTCGAAAGGTAGATAGCAGCCTTATGCAGTGTAGGAATGTAAAAGAATGAATGCTAGTGAGTTTTCTTAGCTGGTAGTCGGTTTGCGATATTAGGACTGTTGGGGAGCGTGGAGTCTGGATAGTGACTTTGCGAATGAGCGATTGTTCCACACTCTTGAAGAGCACGAGTATGGGAATGTATTCAATAAACTGCGACCTGGGGTGCCTGCATTCAAAGAAAAATTGTGAGTTGTGTAGAGGGGAAAGTTTAGTTCTTATCCCCAAGCCCTTGACATCGCGTATCGCTTGGGTAGCATTGCTAAATGATGGTTATGGAAATGATATTTATACATGACTTAGTAAATATAATGTAAGTACAAATTTGAAAACGATTTTATTTTGGGTGAACAAACAACTGCAACTTGGTTCAAGACACGACAACCTTGCTTATTCTGAAATTTTGAGGGTCCTCCTCAAAATTCTGCCCTAGTTTAGTGGGCTGGTGCTGCTGACGGCTGTGCTGAATAACTGAGCGCTTATCGATTCTAGAATTTTGAGTGCGCCCCTCAAAATTCAGCCGTAATTTACTAGGTTGGTGCTGATGAAAAGACTGAAGTTCTTACTTCGGAATTTTGAGGGTCCTCCTCAAAATTCTGCTCAGTTCCAATTGCTGGGGAAAGATGGAACTTCTATTGAGATGTGACCAAACCCATAGGGCTGCCTACGTATCCTCTCTTAAATAGGAATCAAGTCAGGCGTAGTTCAAAATACATCATGAAAGAAAAACATATGATCAAATATAGTATCTTTTCACTACAACTGAGTTGATAGGCTTCAGCCAAACTACTCCATCCATCTCTGCAAGAATAAGGGCTCCTCCAGTAAGAACTCGATGAACCATGTACGGACCCTACCAATTGGGAGTGAATTTCCCTTTGGCTTCATCTTGATACGGAAATATCTTCTTTAATACCAATTATCCTACTGAGAACTTACTCGGCTTGACTCACTTTTTAAAGGCTCTGGACATTTTTTTTCTAGTATAGTTGACTGTGACAGATAGCGTACATTCTCTTTCCGTTAATAAGGGCTAATTGCTCGTAGCAACTCTTGACCCATTCTGCATCATCTAGCTCTGCTTCTTATATGACCCTCAGGGAGGGAATTTCTACCTTGGCGGGGATGACTACTTCTGTACCATAAACCAGCATGTAGGGAGTGGCCCCAATTGATGTGCGTACCGTGGTACAATAACCCAATAAGGCGAATGACAACTTCTCATGCCACTGATTGTGCTTTTCGATCATCTTCCTTAGTATTTTTTTTAGGTTCTTATTGGCTGGTTCTATAGCTCCATTCATCTAAGGCATATAAGCCGTAGAGTTCTTGTGTTTAATCTTGAATGTCTCACACATCGCCTTCATCAAGTTGCTATTGAGATTAGAACCATTGTCGGTGATGATTGATTCCGGCAGACCGTATGATCGTAGATGAAATATGTTCCTACATTCTTCGTGACTGCTTGTATGATGCTGCTTCGACCCATTAATTAAAGTAATCAATTGCCACAAAGATGAACCTGTGCCTGTTTGATGCGGCAGGTTCGATTGGTCCAACGAAATTTGTTCCCCAAGCGGCAAATGGCCATGGAAAGCTTGTTGTAGTAAGCTCGTTTGGAGGCACCTTTATCATATCTGCATGTATTTGACAACGGTGGAATTTTTTGACATATTGGATGCAGTTCATTTCCATAGTCATCAAAAAATACCCTGCTTGAAGTATCGTCTTTGCCGACACAAAATCATTTATATACGGTCAGCAGGTTCCCGCTAAACTTCCTCTAATAGTCTGGTCGCTTGTCTTGCCTTGACACACCTTAATAATCCCAAATCAGGATTCCTCAACTGTGAAAGAAGTTGTTGGACACTCTCCGAAGAGTTCATTTCTGAGTAGCATTGTCAAGTTCTCAGTATTCTCCTTTTATTAGGTATTTTTTGATATCGTGGAACCAAGGTTTCCCGTCGGCTTATTCCTTGACATCAGAATAATAAGTCGGCTGATCGTGAATCTTGACTTGGATGGCGTCAATAAAGTTTGTATCGGGATGCTGGATCATAGATGACAAAGTGGCTGAAGCATTGGCAAACTCATTCTGCATTCTGGGAACATGCTAGAATTATGTCTTTCAGAATCTTTTCCTCAACATGATGCAAATAGAGGATTATTTTGGAATTATTTGTTTCACATTCTTCCTAAACTTGATGTATGAGCAGGTCCGAGTCTCCGATCACTAATAGTTCCTGAATGTTCATGTTAATTGCCAGTTTGATCCCTAGGATGTAGGCTTCATATTTGGCCATATTGTTGGTGCACGAGAATTTGAGCTTGACGGACACTGGGTAATGCTGACCGATTTCTGATACCAAGACATCTCCTATACCAACTCCTTTGAAATTCACGGATGCGTCAAAAAACATCCTCCAACCGTTATATGATTCTGTAATGTCTTATCCTATGAAGGCTACCTCTTCATTATAAAAATACGTTTTTAGAGGTTCATATTCTCCTCCTACTAGATTCTCGGCGAGGTGATATGCCAAAGCTTTCCCTTTGACCACCTTCTGGGTAACGTAAACAATGTCGAACTTGCTTAACAGGATTTTCCATTTGGCGAGCTTGCCGATAGTCATGGGCTTCGGAAAGATATATTTCAATGGGTCCATTCTAGATATGAGATAACTTGTGTAGGTGAAAAAGTAATGCCTCAACTTTTGAGATACCCAGGTTAAAGCATAGCAAGTGCGCTCTAATAAGGAGTATTGAGCCTTGTACGGGGTAAACTAGTTACTGAGGTAATAGATGGCTTGCTTCTTTCTCCTGGTTTCATCATATTGTCCCAAAACACACCCAAATGCTCCATCCAATACTGCAAGATAAAGCAACAAGAGTCTCACTGGCTCTGGCGGAAGAAAGTCTGGCGGCGTTGATAAGTATTCCTTAATTCTGTCAAAAGCCTTTTGACAGTCATCAGTCCATTTAGTGGCGGCATCACTCTTTAGCATCTTGAAAATAGGTTCATAAATGATAGTGGACTGGGATATGAACCGGCTAATATAGTTGAGTCTTCCCAGAAAACTCATCACGTCCTTCTTGTTCTTTGGTGGTGGCAACTCTTGAATGGTTTTGACCTTTGACGTGTCCAGTTGTATTCCCCGGTGACTCACAATGAAACTCAATAATTTTCCAGTGGGAACCCCGAATGCACACTTGGAGGGATTTAGTTTTAAGTTGTATCTCCTTAGTCTATTGAAGAATTTTATCAAACCCCCCCTGTGATATGCAGCTTTCTTGGATTTGATGATGACGTCGTCCACATACACCTCGATTTCTTTATGTATCATGTCATGAAAGATAGCGGCCATGGCCCTCATGTAGGTAGCATCGATATTCTTTAAACCGAATGGCATCATTTTGTAATAATACATTCCCCACGGCGTGATGAATGCCATTTTCTCTACATCTTCTTCATCCATCCATATCTGGTGGTATCCAGCAAAAAAATAAATGAATGACTGCAACTCATGTTTCACACAGTTGTCAATCAAATGTGTATATTTGTCAAAGGGAAATCGTCTTTAGGATTGGCCCAATTGAGATCTCGGTAGTCGACACAGACTCTAACATTCCCATCCTCCTTCGGTATCGGCACAATATTGGCTAACCATGTTTGATACTCTACCACTCTGAGAACCATGGCTTTGACGTGCTTGGTAACATCTTCTTTGATTTTCAAACTCATGTCTGGCTTGAACTTTCAGAGTTTTTGTTTGACCTGTGGGCACGGCGGATCTGTCGGCAACTTGTGAGCCACAATGGAGGTGCTGAGACTGGTCATATTATCATACGACCAGGCGAATATATCCTCATATTCTTTTACGAACTCTCTATACTCTTTCTTTTCTGATGGTGACAGGTGTACGATTATACGTGTTTCCTTGACATCTTCTGCGTCTCCCAAATTAATGACCTCAGTTTCGTCTAAGTTAGACTTAGGCCTACACTCAAAGTTCTCGACCTCCTTGACAAACTCTTCTAGTATTTTTCCATCTTCTGAATCTATGTCCATTTGTTACATTGTCTCGTTGCAATTTATAGTCATTCATTCATGATCAAGATATGTAATAGTAATGATGTGTAAAATAAAATAAATGATACAGAAAGTAATAAGAGTCAGAAATAAAGATAAACTGGGAAAATGCTATTGATTAAATTCATAATTGTTTGAAACATTGGAGCTCTTTTCAAAAGTAAAGACAATGCGGGAAAGTAAAATTGACTAAAAAAGTAAAATGCGATGCATAGTGCGTCATTTAGCCTTGCTACCCTGAAGCTCTCCGGGCACTGGTTGTCCTGACTGACCAATTGGTGAGGCATTTTCCTAGGTTCACAGCTTGAATGGAAGGGCCTTCTTCCCCCTCCTCCTCGAAGATAACACAACAGTCAATGTCATCCTCCAGAAATAGGTTCTTCATTGTTGCAAGAGTTTCATCTTCCTCTGATCCATATGTAAAGTTGGCCGGCTGAAAAGTCTACTCCAACTGAGGTAGAGGGTACTTCAATGGGTAGTAGGGACCGTGCCATGGTGGCGACAAGTTATTTAACTCACTACAGGTATATTCATATCCCAAGCCAAAAGTAGTTCCATGCTCGTTCAACTTGATAGGTTTGGTAATGCCTTGGAGTTTCTTGCCAAGTCCTTTTCCGAGTTTGTATCAACTCAAATTTAGAATGATCTCAATTTTGTTATCTCACATCTTGTCTTTGTCAATGGCGTTGACTCGCTCTATGTGAAGATATGTCTCTCCACCTATCCTTCTTCTTCCTCTGATCATGAGGATGGCGTGGTGACCTTATATAGGATTGCTACCATCGCCATGAATGATTACTTCCTGATGATTCCATTCAAATTTTACAGCCTGATGCAAAGTTGATGCCACATCCCCAGTGGCATGGATCTAGGGGCGTCCTAGCAACAAATTGTAGGACGCTGGTACGTCAATGACTTCGAACTCAACATCGAACTAAGTGAGTCACATTTGCAGGCATAAGCTAATTTCTCTAATAGTGGACCTTCGAGATCCATCAAATGTTTTGATGTTGATAGCCCCATCTTTGATATCGTGCAATCCCTTACCAAATGTCCTAAGAGTTACCAATTGGAAAATGTTGAGGCTAGATCCCCCATCGACTAGAATCCTGGTGATAAAGTGATCCTCACATTGCGTAGTGATGTGCAACGCTTTGTTGTGACTGAGCCCTTCTAGCGGTAGTTCATCTTCATGGAAAGTGATCTTATGGCTTTGCCATTTCACCTCCTGTTATGTTGGTGGGAACATATGCTTCACTCAGTATTTTCATTAAGGCATTTTTATGTGCCTCGGAGCTTTGTAGAAGGGCCAGAATGGAAATCTTTGGTGGCGTCTTGTTCAGTTGTTCAGCGACTGACTACTCTTTCGCCTGTATCTTCCTCCAAAGGTCATCGAGTCCAGTTGCAATGGTTCGCTCGGAGGCCTGCTTGCTGGAATCAGCTAAATGTTCCATAGTTTACACCCTGCCTGTCCTAATCATGCCTTATGCAGCAATTGCTTCCCCGGTATATGTCTTTTCCTTCCTTCTAGTCTCAACGGTGTAATCCCAAGGTAAATAATTGGTCTTGAATGGGGTCATGTCCGTCATGGAGATTGGATTTGGTACCCTAGGTAACATAATAACTTCAAACAATGCAGGTGCCTCGGGTCCCCAAACTCAACCTCAATTGGCTTTGGCGCTTTTGCAGAAGGTGTTTTAAACTCTAGCGGCACAGAAACATTTACCACATCACCCTAAGAGGGCTTAACCTACACAACAATGGGATTGAGAGTAACTGCTGGCTTCCTAGGTTCGTCTCCTTCTACTATTAGACCGATTGACCCAGAGGGCTGTTATGAACCACCAGACGAGCCACCAGACGGTATGGCCTTGTTGGTAGTCTTCAATACCTCGAGGTTAGTAACCATACCATTTTTATGCATTCCTCGATACTTTCTCCCAGCTTGATGATGTCGGAGAACTTATGGCCTTCTATTACCATCAGCCTCTCGTAATATTGCAGATATTGAGCAAGGACGAAAAACTTATTCATTTGTAATTCCTCCAAGGCCGGTCTGACCTTAGCAGTTTCTAAACTCCAACGAGTAGCATACTCGCAAAAGGTCTCTATAGGCTTCTTCTTGAGATTCTGGATATAGAACACATATGGTGCATTCTCAGTGTTGAACCTAAACTGATCCATAAATTGCGATGCCATGTTTACCCAATTAGTCCATTTCTTCGCATCCTGGCTAATATTCCACGATAAAGCATCACCCTTCAAGCTCCTCATGAACAGCTTCACGTGCATTTTTCATCTCTTTCAACTCCTACCAACTTGTCACAATACATTCTCAAGTTGACTTAGGATCACATGTACCGTAGAACATCTCGAACTTAGGAGGTTTGTACCCCTTTGGGAGCTCGACATCTGGATGAACACAAAGATCTTCGTAGTTCAACGCTTGAACACTTTGCTACCTTAGAAACTTTGGACACGGCTAGTCAACTTCTTGATCTCAGTGGCTGAATTCTGAATGAGTGACCTTTTGTCATCTGACTCGACTGCACTAGTGATTGTCTGACAGTAATGCGGCATGGTGTCAACAAAGATTGGAGTGTTATGGTCTTTTGTGGTGTTTTGTGGTTCAAGAATGTGCAGTATAGTGTTATGAGTGGATTGCATCAGAGGTTGTCGGATGTTTTGTGTTAGTGTGGGGTTCTGAGTGTTAACATCAGGAGCGACAAGAGTGATTGACAGGTTTTTCAAGTTTCTAACTTGGTCTAATTTCTCTCGGAATCTTAACAAAATTTTCTCCAGATGAGCTGCAGTCTCCTTGGTGATTGCGGTGTTCGGAGAAGTTTCCTCAAGTTCCTTCCTAGCCTTATTATCCCCCATTTTGCCTTTGTTCCTGTTTCTGGTAGGACTCGGAAGAGGAGGAGGTGGAAGACCCTTGGATCTTGTTGCGTATGCTGGTGGGTTTAGAATTCACGAACTAATCTTTAAATAGGGGAATAAAAATAAAAAATAAAAACAAAAGGTAAAAATTTAAGGCGAATTCTGATAATATTGCGATATTAAACACATTATGCAGGAATATAAATCACGTCCTAATTTTGAGTTCCTCGTTGTGCCATAGGTAGGCCTAGCGAAAAATTGTTTATGGAGAACTTACAAAGCTAAATTCCTCATTTTATTGATAAAATAAGATGAGTCTTGAAACAACTGAATGATAAAAGATGTCACTGAAGGCCAGTGGCCTTATTACATTAAGAGAGCATGAAATGAAAGATCCTAACTATTTGGTCCCTGAAGGACCTTCCGCAGACTCGGTACTCATGCTTCCTCCGTATAGCTGCATCAACTCGCGTGTCCCTAATAGCAGATAAGCTCGAGCTAGATGTCCGCCTACACTTTCTTCAGCATTCTGACAGTCTTCAATTCTTTTTAAGAACTTCCATCCCAACTCTACCAGACCTCGCTCCAGATATAACAAATGGTTATTGGCGTTGACAGCCATATCTTTCCATTTGTTGATTAGCTTTTCTTGGGCTTCCTGTATTTCCCGATGTTTATTCTCACATTCTTTCATTTTCTTGCACAATTAATTGTATTTAACATGCGCTTCAGTTTTCTCGTCAATGATCCTATGACAGTGGATGAATTCTGGATGACCCAAACCAATGTGATCCTCTTCCAACCAACTGGTGTAGTGCAACACACAACCGGCATGTTACATGTCGGGTTCAATAAACTCTCTTCCTAAGACAAGCTTGTAGTGCCACATATGATGAGCGTGACACCTATGCGGGCTATAATCATCTTGAAAGTCAGCCCTGGAGTGAATCATTTTCTCTATCCTGGGTATAAATTGTTTTCATCCAGCTTGCCTCATGGCCCGGAGTGGTACATAAGGATGAGTCCACATTAGACCAATAAGTATGAGGAATGGTGCGTCCTGCGAATGGATGATAAACTCCTCAGTTTGGAACCACTCAAACATCCACTGAATTTTCTCTTCTTTTAGATTCTTGAACAACCCTACCCATCCACTGGCGTCATCTGGCTCAGCGAACCTGTTGGACATGAAGTTAATTCGCTTTTGGTTATGAAAAGCATTATGGTCATCCTAATCCATGCGGATAATTTCCTGTTTGTAGTCGGTTTTCTGAAGGTGCTCTTTGAGCCAAAGTTTACATAGCAGATTACAACCCTCAAAATGTGGCGCCCCTCGCTGACACTTTCGAAAAGGCTCGATATATTTCTGCGATGATCATAGGCACTATGCTGAACGACTGCCCATCGATTCCCTCCATTAAGGTCTTGGTCACCATGGCTAGTCTGGTGTGTTAGCCTAGCCTTCTTCATGGGGAATATTATCATGCCCGAGAAGCAAAACATGAACACGAACACCCTTCTTTGTATATGTCCCAAAGAAGTGAGAGAGAATTCATCTATGTAGGTTTGATAGGACATACGGTGGCCATATCTCTCGTATAAAAAGTTGAATTGTATGGATGAGTCCTTCAAGCAAGAGAGGTCGGGATTTTTCTTGAGTGCCATCATCTTAAGAAATCCTCTACCTTTACGGTTCTCCGACATAAGCAACCTCAGAGTCTCCCAAGGGATACCACCTACGCCCCTTATCTCATGTAGTAAAAAGGTCATTTCCAAATCCCCTAAGCGGAACACTGATCGATCACCATCCCAAAACAAAGTGGTAGACTCAATGATTTTATTAGACAAGGGTTCAATCACTACTATGAAGATCTTCCCACCAGCTCAACAACTTTGGGTGAATGTTGGATACCATACCAAATATAGGGACCTTGTGCCTCATTTCTACAAAACAAAAGGGTTAGATCCTACCCCCGCCAGACTCGTCTTATTTAAATCAAGAATTAGCATGAGAAAGCACTTAAGTTCTCCAAATAAATGCACATAACGTGGGGGTGTCCATTTGGGTCTCAAGGAAACCCGATGGACTTTGGTTTTAGGCTATTTTAAGGTGTCATTACGCGGATAGCATAACTGACTCGGCTAGGTTTGACCATGATGCATGAAAAAATTAACGGAATAAGGTTTCTACTTTTGAAGTGCTAGACAAGGTACCCTTGAGCGGACAACTCAAGAGGGAAAGGCGCGGAACCGTCGGCTACACCGTTGATCGACTGGTTTTACCGCAAATATGCCTTTGCCACATTTAGGGGGTTTATAATATCGGAAGTGCGCAACCACTCTTTATAAGCATTGCTATAGGATTTGTTTTGGAATGAGTGGAATATAATGTTGAGGAATGAAGTTACAATAATTAAGCAAATTGCATGTATTTTCACGTTCATAAAGATTACAATAAAGACTCAGAAATTACAACGGAATTGAAATAATAAAGAAGTAAAAGAAGAAATCAAAAGGAAAGAAAAACATGAAGAGCCTAGTTAGTAATTGTAATGAAATAATCAAGAACATGAAATAAATGCAACTAAATAAAATCACAAAAGCAAGTAATGGTAAAAGCCTAAAAGAAGTCCCCAGCAGAGTCGTCATGCTGTCGACGCCACCTTTTTAACCCCCAAAAGGGCGGAATTGGCTTTTACGACATTATGGACAAAACAACTCTCGTTCCCTTTGGAGGAATTGGGTTATGGAGTCTGAAGAGTCGCTACCTAAAGATTATAGTGCATTAGGACACCTTTTAGAGAAAAGAAAGGATTCGAAGGAAAAACTAGAGTTCGGGTAAGGGCTTGAGGTTATCTCGAGGGAAAGGTGTTAGACACCTCTCAAGATCCACTATTGTGGTTCCCAGCCTTGTTTAGTTGTTAAGAAGAGTAGGAGTAAATAAACAAGGTTTGCACACAGGGAATATAAATAAGTTGAAAGTTTTGAAATGAAAGTGAGAAAAAAATAAGTACTTTTGAAAGAAAACATAAAATCTTTAAGAAAATCATCATGCCATATGAATAGAGAGAGAGGGTCCTAGGTTTAAGTATAATATGGATCACATCGGCGCAATATCCAGCTAGTCATTACCGCACGAGATATTAGCACACCGTTATCACCATCTCCATTTTCTACCCTTCCCACCCATTAAGGTATTTAAGCGCGATTGGTTTCGTTTACTTATTGTATGCTAGTACCCGTCCCAACCTATTAGTCCCGGGGTATTTAGGACTTCTAATCCTAAAGGGAAAGGAAAGTGATAGAGGCATATATGTGGCTTAAAAGGATAAAATACTAGTGGCGACAAACAAACACATAACAAGTAGAGGGGATTAACAAACAAATATGCAAGGCTCACAGAAAACCTCGTAAATCAGCTAGCACTTAGCTTAACATGTCTTACACATATTGATCTGGTCTTAAAATTAAAATTAAATGGTTGCCGGACTAATTTAACACATAGAGTTGGATAAAAAGCCTGCATTAGGCAACCCGAATCAAGCTATTAGAAGTTGAGGTATTTTAAACAGGTCATTGATTAAGAACCTAATGCAGAAGAGTTCGAAAAAACAGATTGAAAATTGCACAAGTTATGAGATAGCTTTGAAAATCAGTAGAATTGTTTAAGTAAAATACATTAGAGTTGTAGAGGAGAGTTTCGAAAATGAAAAGACTTTGAAAGTAAGAATGAGTTCAAGACTGTTTTTGAAAATTGTAGTTTCAAGAGATGAATAAAAATTCAGGCAGATAGTTGAAAAATGTTCCAGAAAAGAAGGTGCAAGCTTAGAAGATTTAAGAGCATTGTAGACTGGTAAGAGTTTTTTAAATAAACAAGTTTGGACGAGTTTGGTTAAAAAAACGCTGAAGCCATTTGTCGGGTTATTGCTTACACAAATTTAAGCGAGTTTGAAACCCTATATGCAGGATATCTATATCTTGATTTTTTAGACTCGTTACTGTTATCATACTGGTACGAAATGAATATTTGATTACCCTACAGTTTGCCTAGTGTTTATGCATTTCCTATAGGCATGATTTCTTTATGCAACTAATTGTTTGATTATTAGATCCTATATGCAGGATTTTATTGACTGAGTATGACTAAGCATTAAATCATATAGACATGATTTCTAAACTATTGAGTTAAGAAATGTTAAAAAACCTATAGACATGATATCTAGGTGATTTAAAGCATTGAACATATAGGCATGGTATCTACCCTTTTAGCATATGCAAGTAAATATAAACCCCTCTCATACCCTTTACTAATACTTCCCCGAGTTCTTTATACAAGATTATTACTGAAAATAAAGTAAATAACAGAAAATACATCACATCCTACAGCTAAATCCGACCTGCCTAATTCAATGTTGATATCCAATAACATGTGTATCACCAAATCTGGATTCCAAGGCCTTCTCTCATCTAAAGGGTTTCTGAATTCCAAGGAGTCTCAAGGACTCCAGACAGTGCTTACACTCTTGATAATAATTAGAACAGAATGGTGCAGTGCAGAATAGCCAGCCTATAGCATCCTAGTTAAGAGGGAACTCTGAGGTCCCAAAGCATTTCTTACGAGAGGGGGCAGAATTGAGGACTAGGAGTAAGTTCAAAGTGAAAAAGGAATTAGGGAACCATAATAGATGGTGGTCATGCCCAACAATGGGTGTAGACTGGCACACCCCTATCTATTTGTTTGGTCAAACAAGTTGGGAGCAGACCTGTGAGGGTAAAACCTGAGCCTAGATGGTGATTAGGACACCACCAGACCCAGATCAAGCTCAGCACAAAAAATGGGAGACAAAGAGTGGGGACTGATTGAGTTTGGGGGTTAAAAGAACCCAGTTCACGATTATAGACAACAATATTGGGGTATTGTTATGCCTTGAACAATAAACTCTCATAAAAAAGGGGTAACAGGGGTAGGGCAGTTCACAAAGCATACAAACAACTAGATATATTATTTAAATGCTAGACCATAAAAGAGGGGAAACATGTTATAATATTTCAGAAAAACATATGGGCAGAAGTAAATACATTGTTCTTGAGGCGTATAAACTTGATTGAAATATTCTAGTATAGTATTAAAGAATGTAGAAGAGGGTGAGCAAAATCCTCAGTAATGCAAGTATCGGAAAGAGAGATTTAAAGTGAGAGTGAATTAGGAACCCAGATGGATTCTGTGTTCGTCTGTGAAAGAGGGGAAGGGGTGAGGTATTTATAGCCTTTGAAAACAAGTAAATAGTAAGGCAAGCAATATAATTTTAACACAAATAAGGAAATAATCACCAGTTAGAATCAAATAACCCAGCTGACTGCCCTTTTAATTAAGGAATCATTGTCTAACGGGTGTTAACACGTTTATTTAAGGAAAGAAAATCAATTCAATGACATACTGATTGTTGTCATACAAAGGGTCGTAAAAGCATGAAGTAGGCAATCGAGTCCAAGTACAAAAATATGCTTAATTTTGGGAAAGATTAAGTAAGGAAAAGAATCAATTGATTTTAAACATAGAGTGAAATTAGCGCGTGTAAGAAAACTTTTGAAAGCAGTCACAAAATCCAGATCAATCATGATTCTGCACTTCAAAATACAAACAGAATGAATAGAAATGTTAGTCATGCCAAGCCAAGCACGTTGGCAAATCGAATACCATACAATAGTAGCAGAAGTAATCATCGGATTTAGTAGATATTAAGGATTCACACACATAGTCAAAGTGAAGAAGAGAGTCAGAACAAGTAAAGGTCTCATAGAACAAGCGAGGAAAAACCCTTATGAGATATTAGTGTTTCATTTATGGTCGAGTTGAAAGATTGTAAAGCTCAAAATCAGAGGAGTTACATAAAGAAAAGAGAACATGAAAGTAAGGAGTCAACTTTAAACAGCCAAGATGCACAAACAAATTCAAAGAACTCAAATAGTCCCCAAAGAAACTAGGGTTTTCAAAAAAATCAATTAAGTCAAGCAACTCAGAGTTTCGAGTAAAACCCCCCTTAATATTAGGGTTTCAACTATTAATGAATAGGCCAAATAGTCAGGCTTAGGAACTCAAATAAATCCCCCAAAACTCAGGGCTTTTAAACATCAGATAAACTTAGAGAAGATAGGCATGTATATCTAACGAAATCATGTCGAACAGACTCATACAAAATCACCAAAAATTAGGTTGTTTAGTCATGCTTACACATGCAAAGGAAGTAACATAAGTAAAGCACATAAACATGCTGAGAATGAGAAAGGAAATTCGAAAATCACTTAACACAAAACCCTAGTTAAAGGGACAGAGAGTGTTGAAAACAAAAGATTGGGGAAACTTCGAGAAACATGCTCAGAAAAGTCGAATAGGGGCGGCGTGAGGTGAGTTAAGAGAGGTGAGGCGGCGGGTAGGTTTAAGAGGTGAGTTAAGAGAGAATGGAAGAGACGAGGGATTCAGGGGCGGCGTGTGGTGAGAAAATGAGATAGGGTTTTGGGGTGAGGGTGAATTAAAAAGGAAAGACTGGATTATGGCCGTTGATCAAAATGATCAACGACCAGGATTTAGAAAAGGCTCAAGCGCATCTAGGAATTGGGTCAAGGGGTCGGGTTAAAAATAAAAATTAGATCGTCAAATTGGGGATGGAATTGGGGTTGTAATGTGGTTAAAATAAAAATATGAAATGGGCTACAATTAAAATAGCCACTTTTCCACTTTTGAATTTTAAAAAAATAGTAAAAGATGTTAAAAATGAAATTAAAAGCACATGGTTAGCAGTCCATATGTAAATATTAATTTAAAAATATTGGGAATCATTTTGTGAAAACATTTGCTATTAAATCGAGAAATAGTCTGAAATTGCAATTTCATGCAATTTTAGTTCGAAATACCAAATGGGCTTGTAAAAATATTTCAAAATAATGTAAATTATATTTTTTTGTAAAAAAGAGAATAAAATAATTATTCACCAAAATGACGTGTTCTGGGAATAACTATTGGGTTTTATAGTGCAAAATAGGCCATAAATTTGTTTAAAAAATCTTTAAATATTTTGGGAAAAATATCAAAACCTTTGGGGATGCTTGTATACACATATATATGCTATTTCAAAAGTATTTTGAGTATAAAAATATATAGGGAAAAATTGGATATCAACATCTATTAAGTCGGAAAGAGCATTAGGCCTCTCTCATCCCTTGCTTGTGCTGAATTGAGATTTTATTGGTCTTCTTTGACATGCAGGTGTGAATTGGTAGCCGTGAAACTAGCTCTGGCTTGATGACTACTTTACTTTTAGCTTTTTCCTGGGGTATAGAAGGAGTTGATCCTGGTCGAGGTAAATGGATTTTGGAATTCATACCCGATTCAAGGTAAAAGGCAAGGAACTGTCAACAGGCATGGTACGAGAAGAAAGAGGCCAGCCTTAGGCCTCTTCAGCTAATAGATGCGTCAAATACCATTTCCAGCTACTGCTAATCACAAAAAAGCCCTCCCCTTCTGGGCTAGGAGTGAAATGCCCTCGATTGCCTCGGGGCTAAAAGCCCTAATGAAGAAAAAGAATTATCCTAAGATTTCCTACTTAATATGGTACTTTCTTCTTCCATTACAGATGCGACCGCAGACTCGACTATGCCCAGATTTTCTAATTATTTTAAACCGATCTCTTCTTCAATAAAACACCTCAGCACTTTATTTTTACATATTTTCTAAGCAAAATAAAAGAGAGGGATGAGAGAAAAACCTATCCTCTTCATAGATTGCTCTTCTAATGGCTTGGTCCGAAAAATTCTAGAGCAAGTGTCTTATTCCCCAATTGTAAAGGTAAAAACCTATCCATTTTTGCTTGATTTTTCGATTTTAAAGGAAAGAAAGATTTTCATTCATTAACTCTTGAAAATGGAAGTTAAACACTCATGCATGTTCTTTCTACTTGAAATTTAGAAAAATGAGTTGGATAGAAGTAAGGCTTTGCAAAAGCGGAGTTGGCGACGTACATAAATTGGGTGAATTTAAAGTAAGAGATAAAAGAAAGGAAAGGTAATTCGACTCCAGGTATGTATGGCTTACTTTGATCTTAGTAAAATCGTACTGTTTGGTGTACAACTTATTTGGTATGTAAGAGATATGTGAATTATTGTGAAATGTCTTGTAATTGAGTTGTTGTGTGTTTGATTGCTTGATTATGTGTTATATGGTTTAAGTTGATAAAAGAATGATAAAAAGGAAACTAATGAAACGAATTAAATTCCTTATGAACTGTTGAACATAGTGGGATTGGTACTGTTGGATATGGAAATACTTGTAACATTTTTGTGGTAGTGGCTTGGGAAGCATTGTGGAAATACGAAATAATTGTAAGTTGCTTATTGTCTTTGTTTTGATCTTTGTATAGTGTTCATGATTGTTGTTCTGATTGTGGTAATTGTTGTGATTTGAAACTATACGGTGGGATCGGGTTGCGCATCGCAACACAATTGATATATTATGGGTTGGGTGATAAGGGTGCCGAGGTAATAAGGGTTGAAAGCGATTGAAATTTCCATCGAAACTGATATGAGTACAATTGTGAAATCGTTTATGAGGCATTGTAAAAGGACAGTTTGTTACCCGTGGGACACTGATTGTCCCTTTGTGTGGCTTGATTGTTCTTTCCTTGTGTGTTTGGTTGTTTCTTCTATTGTTGAAAACTATTTGAATATGGGTTGAGAACTTCTTCAAACAGAGTTAAGTGTTGAAAAACTTGTTTGGCATGTCTTGTTAATTCTCTACACATTTGTTGGATGTTTTTATTTCCGTGACTTGTCTATGGCTTGATTTTACTTGGGACAAAGCTTGTTCATACATACCAGTACAATTTCAGTGTACTGGGGTCCCTTTTGCCGGGGGTGCTACATTCGTGTTATGATTGTATGTGGATCCATGGCCGGTACTTCATTTCATCGGCAGTAGCACTCCTTCATCTTCCACTGGCCATTTTGGTTAGACCCTTTCCTCTCAGGGCGCTACGTGGCTCATGCCACTTCTATTTTGGAGTCTTAATTTAGTTTTATGTAAGGTATAACCGGAGCCTTGTTACCGGAAAATGCTCTATTATCCCATCACATCTTAGTGGCTCCGTAGACAGAAAATGTGGATTATGGTCTTACATAAATATATATCGGGCTTTGTAGAATGTGAACTTGTTAAGGAATTAAGCATACTGTGTATGTTTTGAAAAAGAGTGTTTTAAAATTATAAAATGGTTAATCATGTGGTTGATAAGTAATGAAAAATACAGGGGGACCACGTGGGTTAGGAAAGGCACCCAGGTCCGCTTGCTTGGGGCTACCCGGTCAGGCGCCAGTCATGTCCCTCAATTTGGGGCGTGACAAACTTGCTATCAGAGCCTAAGGTTTTAAAGTGTCCTACGATGTCTCAGAGCCGTATCTAGTAGCGCCCTTCTTATCAGTGTATTGTCGACCACATCTACAATTAGGGGGCTGCATGGACATTTAGGAATATACCCATTTCTTTGTTATTCTATATCGTGCGGTTAAGTTAAAAGTGGAAGTATTTATGTCTAATTCGTTCCTTATTCTGAAATATTCAAAATATGGCATCTAAGAAGAAAGCTAGACTAGGCCTTGGGGCCATGCCACCCCAAGCATGGTTGTGAGTCATGTACCTGATGTCGTGGGTGAGAGTGATTTAATAGTCTTGATCTTCTCGGCCCATCTATTCCAGACCCAAGCTTTCTTGCTTCGACTGCGGCATAGGGTGCCACCATCCCTCTTGCAAATATTCCTGATTCTTACACAGTTCCAACTTCCGGTCCTGGGGTTTCTGATGGGGACTTTAGAGGAGACATCCGTATGTTGGCCCAGTTAGTGGCCACCCAGGCCCAAAGATCTCGTGATGCCCCTACGTCCTCCAGTAGATAAGGAGATTCCTCCGGTTCTAGGGTCCACCAGTTTCTGCGATTGGCCCCTCTAGAATTCTCAGGCATAGACCCAGAGGCCGATTCATAGGATTTCCTTGATGAGATATATAAGACCCTTATTGTGACAAAGGCTACAGAGATAGAGGGGGTAGGGTTGGCTTCATACAAGCTGAAAGGAGTAGCGCATTCATTGTTTGAGATGTGGGAGGATTCCCATGAGGAGAGGAGACCTCCGGCTATATGGGATGAGTTTGTAGATGCATTCATGGACCACTTCTTGCCTGCTGAGATAATGGCAGCCTATGCCACTGAGTTTGAGGTTCTCAAATAGGGAAGTATGAGTGTTTGGAAGTACCACATAGAGTTTGTGAGATTGTCCAAGTATGCTCCTCAGTTAATGTCGACCATGGATGCTCGAGTACGACGATTTATCCAGGGCCTTAGTCCTTTGGTGGTAAATGAGGCTTCTATGGTGGCTCTGCACTCAGATATGAATTATGAGAAGATTGTGGGGTTCGCTCAGGCCACAAAGGCTAGGAAGTTGAAGATTCAAGCAGAAAGGGAGAGTAGCAGCAGGGCTCGGTCAATGGGTCACTCAGGGAGACCAGTTCTAGGGAGAGGGTCATCAGGGCCATACTAATCATATGCTTAGTCCTCAGTGAGTGCATCGCCATCTGTGCATAGTTATCAGCACAGTAGTCATTCAAGACCAGGTTCATATAGTAGGAGGTCTCGTCAGTCCGGTCGTCCAGGAGTGAGGTCTCAACAGCAGGGGAGGACCATATGCCCCAAGTGTGGGAGGTTTCATACAGAGACTTGCTATTTATATATCCCCATATGTTATAGGTTCAGGGTGAGAGGTCAAATCCAGCGCGACTGTCGTGCGCCTAGTTAGGATATAGGTAGGGATCTGCCCAGTCATCTGGTTCTTCAGTTGCTACATCATCTGTGCGTCCTCCAGCTCCAGCGGGGTGTGGTGCACCTAGGGGTCGAGCTCGTGGTAGGGGTAGACCTAGCTGGTTCTATGTCTTGAGTGGCCACCAGAGTGCCGAGGCTTATCTAGATGTTATCACAGTTATCCTGTTATTTCAGGCTGTTGATTTTTATGCTCTCATTGATCCGGGGTCCTCTTTGTCTTATGTTAGCCCACTCATTGCTTTATGTTTTGGGATAGAACCCAAACAGCTTCATGAGTTGTTCCCTATATCAACTTCTGTTGGGTGATTCTATTACAGCCTCACGAGTTTATAGGAATTGTGTTGTTACGGTATGTGGTCGTGTTACCACAGCCGATCTTATTAAACTTGGAATGGTAGATTTTGACATAATCATGGGAATGGACTGGCTTTATTTGTGCTTTGTCAAGCATGACTATCGGACGAGAGTTATGAGGCTCGAGTTCCTTAATAAGACGGTTATTGAGTGGAAAGGAAATGGTGTGGTTGTGACGACCCGACCAGTCGTTTTTAAAATTTACGCCCCGATCCCCCGTTAACTGCTTCCCATAAGTTCATATCTGCTATTTTGGTTTGACGAGATGTTCGGTGTTAGGATTCAGAGTGTTTTGGGACACTTATCCCTAGATGGGAGCTTTAGAGTTGAAAGATGGTTCGTATTTGGAACAGTGTGAAAATGACCTCGGAATGGAAATCTGACGGTTTTGTTAGCTCCGTTAGGTGATTTTGGGGTTGGGTGCGTGTTTGGAATGAATTTTGGGGGTCCGTAGCTTATTTAGGCTTGAAATGCCGAAGTTTGAATTTTTGAAGTTTCTGGTCCGATAGTGAGATTTCGATTCCGAGGGTTGGAAATTAATTCTGAAAGTTTCTGTAGCTCCCTTATGTCATTTTGGACTTGTCTACAAAATTTGACGTCATTCCGAGTTGAAATGATAAGGTTTCGGCATGAGGTTAATTATTTGAAGATTTGGAAGTTCATAAGCTTGATTTTGATTCAATTCATTGTTTCGATATTGTGTTATATGATTTGAAGCTTTGAGCGAGTCCGTTTTAGGTTATATGACTGTCACGACCCAAACCCAGGTCGTGATGGCGCCCAACACAATGCTAGGCAAGCCCGACCATATTATCCCTTAAACCAGCCAGTTACTTAATCAAATTAAACTTAAACAGTAAATGATCATATCAGGTGATGAACGAAATGTAAAACATACAAAATACGGTCCCAATCATTTCGTGGTGTCACGAGACTGAGCCTCTACAGAATAGCATCCTACTACAACCAAGTCTAGGCAAATAGGAAATCAACAAGATGATAAAGAAGGAGAAACAGGCTCTACGGACGCTGGCAGCTACCTCGTAGTCTCCGCAAAAAGTAGATGTGAGCAGGCGGCAACAATGTCTCAACCGCTCTCGGGTACCTGTGAATCTGCACAAAAAGTGCAGGGGAGTGGGGTGAGTATATTTCAACTCAGTGAGTAACAATAATAAATAATAACTGAAGGTAAGAACTCCTGTGCTATCACTTAGCAGTTCTAAGGCAACCCTCACAGGTACGTCATCACCATAGTAATACTCAAATCTCCAAACCACATTTATCTCTACGAGATTCCCCGCTGATCCATCCCTCACTCGTACCCCTACAGTGTACGACCATCTTAATATATATATAAAGACACATACCTATGTCTATAATGTATAAGTATTTAAGTAGATAGTAGGATATGATTAAATATAATGTTGCGGCGTGCAGCCCGCTCCAATACATATTCCGCTGCGGCGCGCAGCCCGCTCCATTTAACGTCGAAGGCACTCACTGGGGGTGTATACAGACTTCGGAGGGGCTCCCTAGGCCCAAGCACTATTATACTGCGGCGTGCAGCCCGATCCACACATGTATTACTGCGGCGTGCAATCCGATCCAATATATGTATGAATATATATTTATACTGCTGCGGCGCGCGACCGATCCCCTAATATACACCGGTGCTCACCGAGAATGTGTGCGGACTCGGACTCCGAAGGGCTCCTATAGCCCAAGCGCAATAATCACGCGGCGTGCGGTCCGTCCCACATGTATATTACATGTATATTATCAGCGTGCGGTCCGATCCAATATATATCACTGCGGCGTGCGGTCCGATCCAATACATGTATATTACATGTATATTACTGCGGTGTGCAGTCCGATCCAATATATATACTGATGCGGCATGCAGCCCGGTCCAATATAGGTATATATGTATATTACCTCATAATGGGTCCTCGACCCTATTCCAGTCAGTATATATTTGGCCTCTCAGGCCCAATATAATATATCACAGTGGGTCCTTGACCCTGTCTCAGTCAATATAGACTTGGCCTTTCAGGCCCACTCAGCTAGAACAGGGAATTCCACCCTAGATAATCTCTCTCGATGTACACATCTAGTACGGGCTCATATTATGCTATACAGCTAGAGCTACGGCTGAGTGTATGTTTCCAACATGATATAAGGGTCACCTAGCTCTATAGGTTCCCTAATGCTCTACAGATCGGCACAAGGCCCCAAACATGGCTATTAGCCCAATTGTACAGTTATAATCTCATTAACAGTCATACAACACAGTATTCTATTAGTCGGGAAGGACTAAGTCCGAACCCCCAATCACAATGTCACCACGCCCGTCATAGAACGCGTGTCTCATCTCAATATAGCACTGTGAAGTGCTAGTACGGGGTTTCAAACCCTCAGTACATTGTTTACTACTACCACTCACCTCGAACCGGTAGAAGCTTCAATCCGCCTTGCGCTTGCCTCGCAAATCAATCTCCTCGGGTGCCAAATCTGCTCAAAATCATAGAGAATGCATCAATATATGCTAATTTCACGAAATTCATTCGAAATAACCCAATTTATACCAAAACCCACAAGTTGTCAAAACCCGACTTTTGGTGCGCTTCTCGAAAAATTATAAAAGTTACATATTCGGAACCCTCGCCTCAATACGAGTCTAGGCATATCAAATTTACCAAATTCGGACTCCATTTGCCCACTCAAATCGGCAATTTACCAAAACCCTGGCTTAGGCTAAATTTTCCCACAGTTTGATCCAATTTTCGTGAATTAAAGGAGGATTTCATGATAAAAATGCGTAAAGGAACCATAAAACTCACTTCCGATGATAACCCGATGTTCTCCCAGCAATAACTCGCCCAAATCGCCCAATTCGCCTTCAAGAACCGAGCCCCAAATGTTTTTGCAACTTATGAAATTTTAACCCTTCTGTTATTTTTAACACAGGCGCGATTTCCGCTTCTGCGGACCAAAATCCGCCTCTGCGAGGCCGCCTCTGCGACCAAATGGTCGCTTCTGCGGAAATACTCCTAGCCGCCCAGCTTCGCTTCTGCGGCCCAGGTCTCGCTCCTGCGAGACCGCTCCTGCGAAACCCCCTTCCGCTCCTGCGAGCCTTACCGCTTCGGCGCATCAGAGTCCGCTCCTGCGGACTCGCTTAGGCGACAAGTCTTCCGCTTCTGCGGATTCTCCCCTAACGAGCCCAGACCGCTTCTGCGGTCTTTCCTTCCGCACCCTGCGGTGCCGCCCATGCGGACCAGGATCCGCCTCGGTGAACCCCAGCGCTTCTGCGCTCATTTTCCGCTCCTGCGGGCTCGCTCCTGCGCCCCCATTTCCGCAGGAGCGAAAACAACAGAACCAGAACTCTTCAAACCTGCAATTTCCATGTTTTTCTCCCGATTTACCATCCGAAAACACCCCGAGGGCCCCGGGACCTCATCCAAACACACCAACACATCTTAATACCTTATTCGAACTTGTTCCAATCCTCAAAACACGTCTAATAACATCAAAACCCATAATTCACATCGAATTCAAGCCTAAATTCCTTAAAACATTCCGAATTACCCAATCAATCAAAAACCCGACTATACGACGTCCGAATGACCTGAAATTTTGCGAGCACATCCAAAATCACCTAACGGAGCTACTGCAACTGTCGGAATTCCATTCCGACTCCCGGATCAAAATCTCACCTACCGTTCGGATTTCGCCAAAATTCAACCTTAGCCAATTCAAGCCTATTTCTACACCGGGCCTCCAAATTCAATTCCGATCGTTCCCCTAAGTCACAATCCACCTCCCGGAACTAACCGAATCATCAGAATTCGATTCCGAGCTCTCTAACTAAATAGTCAACTCCGGGTTGACTTTCCTTATTCAAGTTTCCTTCAAAAAGGCTATATGCCTCATTTTCATTTCAATTCACTCCTAACTTCCCCGATAGACTCTAACACCGATATAAAAGCATGAATTATGTAATTACAACATAACGGGGTGGTAATTCCCGTGATGACGGGCCGGGTCGTCACATTCTCCCCCTCTTAAGCAAACGCTCGTCCTCGAGCTGGTCAAGAAACATACCTGAAGTCTCAAATAGCTGAGGGTATCTGCTCCGCATCTCCTGCTCAACCTCCTAAGTAGCCTCCTCTACGGGTCGACCTCTCCACTGATCCTTAACTGATGCAATTTTCTTCGACCTCAACTTCCTTACTTGGCGACCCAAAATAGCAATAGGCTCCACATTATAGGATAGATCACCATCAAGCTCAATGGTACTGAAGTCTAATACATGGGACGGATCTCCGATGTACTTCCGGAGCATAGACACATGGAATACTGGATGAACGCTGGATAAGCTGGGTGGCAAGGCTAACTCATATGCCACCTCTCCAACTCTCCTGAGTATCTCAAAAGGACCAATGTACCTGGGACTCAACTTCCCTTTCCTCCCGAACCTCGTGACACCCTTCATGGGTGAAACCTTCAGCAATACTCTATCACCAACCATGAAAGACAACTCTCGAACCCTACGGTCCGCATAACTCTTCTGGCAAGACTGTGCTGTGCGAAGCCTCTCCTGGATCAACTTTGCTCTATCCAGGAGCATCCTGAACTAACTCAGTCCCTATCAATCTATCCTCACCAGGCTCAAACCATCCGACGGGAGATCTACACCGTCTGCCATACAATGTCTCATACGGGGCCATCTGAATACTCGACTGGTAGCTGTTGTTGTAGGCAAACTCGGCAAGTGGCAAAAACTCATCCTATGAACCACCAAAGTCAATCACACATGCCCGCAACATATCCTCCAGAATCTGAATAGTGCGCTCAGACTGTCCGTCTGTCTGGGGGTGAAATGCGGTGCTCAACTCAACCCGCGTACCCATCTCCCGCTGAAATGCTCTCCAAAACTGAGAAGTGAACTGAGTGCCTCTGTCAGATATAATAGACACTGGGACCCCATGCAACCTGACAATCTCCCGAATAAAGATCGATGCCAACCGCTCCGATGAGTAAGTAGTACTAACCGGGATGAAATGTGCGGACTTAGTCAGCCGATCAACAATCACCCATACAGAATCAAACTTCCTCGCTGTCCGAGGGAGCCCAGTAACAAAATCCATGGTGATCCTATCCCATTTCCACTCGGGAATAACCATACGCTGAAGAATACCGCCCGGTCTCTGATGCTCATACTTGAACTGCTGGTAATTGAGGCACTTAGCTACATGCCTAACAATATCCATCTTCATTCTCCTCCACCGGTAGTGCTATCTCAAGTCTTGGTACATCTTTGCGGCACCTGGGTGAATAGAGTACCGCGAACTGTGTGCCTCCTCAAGTATCAACTCCCGCAAACCATCAACATTGGGCACGCATATACGGCCATGCATCCTCAGAACACCATCACTGTCGATAGTCACATCTCTAACATCATTATGCTGCACTCTGTCCTTAAGGACAAGTAAATGTGGGTCATCATACTGTCGCTCCCTGATGCGATCATATAAAGAAGATCGAGAATCAACACAAGCCAATACCCGACTCGGCTCCGAAATATCTAATCTCACTAGCCGATTGGCTAGGGCCTGAACATCATAAGCAAATGGCCTCTCCCCAACCGGGATGAAAGCTAAGCTGCCCATGCTAACCGCCTTCCGACTCAAGGCATCGGCCACCACATTGGCCTTCCCCGGATGATACAAAATAGTGATATCATAGTCCTTAAGCAACTCCAACCACCTCCGCTGTCTCAAATTAAGGTCCTTCTGTCTGAATAAGTGCTGAAGGCTGCGATGATCCGTGAACACCTCACAGGAGACGCCATACAGGTAATGCCTCCAAATCATCAAAGCATGAACTATGGCTACTAGCTCCAAATCATGAACAGGGTAGTTCTTCTCGTGGGGCTTCAACTGACGAGAAGCATAAGTAATGACCCTACCCTCCTGCATCAACACACAACCAATGCCAACTCCTGAGGCATCACAATACACAGTATAAGGATCTGAAGCTGACAGCAGAATCAAGACTGGTGCTATGGTCAGTGCTGTCTTGAGCTTCTGAAAGCTCTCCTCGCACTCCTCGGACCATAAGAAAGGAACACCCTTTTGAGTCAATCTAGTCAAGGGTGAAGCAATAGAAGAGAACCCCTGAATGAATCGGTGATAATACCCTGCCAATCCCAGAAAGCTACGGATCTCAGTAACTCAGGTCGGTCTGGGCCAACTCTGCACTGCCTCGACCTTTCTCAGATCTACCTGAATACCATCACGGGACACCACGTGTCCTAAGAATGCCACGGACTCGAGCCGGACCTCACATTTGGAGAACTTATTATACAACTTGTCTTCTCTTAATCTCTGTAATACAATACTCAAGTGTCGAGCATGCTCCTCCTGGTTATGAGAGTAGACTAGAATGTCGTCAATGAACACAATCACGAATGAATCCAGATAGGGCCTGAACACACTGTTCATCAGATGCATAAATGCTGCTGGGGCGTTGGTCATCCCAAAAGACATCACAAGGAACTCATAGTGACAATATCTGGTCCTGAATGTAGTCTTCATAATGTCGGACTCTCTAATCTTCAACTGATGGTAGTCCGAACGAAGATCAATCTTCGAGAACACCCTAGCTCCATGGAGCTGATCAAATAAATCATCAATACGAGGCAGAGGATACTTATTCTTCACTTGTTACTTTGTTTAGCTGCCTATAGTCAATACACATCCTCATAGATCCGTCCTTCTTCTTAACAAACGGGACCGGTGCACCCCACGGCGACACACTCGGCCGAATGAACCCCTTATCTAGGAGTTCCTGGAGCTGCTCCTTCAATTCCTTCAACTCAGCTGGTGCCATCCGATATGGAGGAATAGAAATAGGCTGAGTGCCTGGCACCAAATCAATACCAAAATCAATATCCCTGTCCGGCGGCATGCCCGACAGGTCTGAGGGAAACACATCAGGAAAGTCTCGCACAATGGGAACAGAATCAATACTGGGAGTCCGGGCCTCGACCTCCCGCACAAATGCTAAATAAGAGAGACATCCCTTCCCAACCATTCGTTGGGCCTTGAGGAAAGATATTACCCAGCTAGGTACATACTCAGTCGTGCCTCGCCACTCGATCCTCTGAATGCCCGGCATAGCCAAAGTGATTGTCTTAGCATGACAATCCAGAATAGCATGACATGGAGATAGCCAGTCCATGCCCAATATAACATCAAAATCAATCATGCTGAGAAGCAACAGGTCTACTCGGGTCTCCAGACCTCCAATAGTGACCAAACGGGACCGGTATACGTGGTCCACAACAATAGTATCCCCTACCGGGGTAGATACATGCACTGGCAGCTCAAGACTCCCTCGGGTCGTGCCCAAATGAGGAGCAAAATATGTAGACACATAAGAATAAGTAGAACCGGGATCAAACAATGCTGAGGCATCTCTGTGGCAGACTGAAATAATACCTGTAATGACATCATCAGAAGCAACAACCTCAGATCGGCCCTGAAAAGCATAGCATCTAGCCTGTCCGCCTGATCGGCCTCCCCCTCGAGAGCGACCCCTAGATGTCTGACCCTCACCCCTAGCTGGCGGGGCGGGTGCTGAAGTAGAAGGACCAGATGACGAGGGCTGCCCCCTCTGCTGATAAGATCCGGAAACAAGACGGGGACACTCCCTACGGTGGTGCCCAAACTCTCGCACTCGTAGCAACTCCCCGGTCCTGGGTACTGAGACTGATAAGGACCTCCGGCGGCCGGGTGGCCCGGCCGATGAACTAGGCCGAGATGAACACCGAGCGGATGGGGCCTGTGAAGAACTGCGAGCGGCATGGCATCGAGAGATGGTTGGCTGCGGTGCGAACCCTCATAACCTCTGTCTAGGAGACCATCTTCGACGATCCGAGCGACCCGATTGCGAAGACCCGAAAGAGCGACCTCGGCTCTGCCGACTCTGGCCTCTGGTCTGAGGCCACTGGAACTAGCCGCTCCTCGAGGCCTCTTGGCCTCCCTCTCATCCCACTCTCTGCGACGATCTGTCTCTATGTCGCGAGCAATGTCCACAACATCCTCAAATGTACGATTCAAAACCCTCTCCCGAGTCATCAGGAATACGAATGGGATAAATGAGGCCGTCCACGAAACGCCCAATCCTCTCTCTGTCGGAATGAACCAACCACGGTGCATATCCGGACAACTCTGTAAACCTGATCTCATACTCTGACACTGACATGTCCCCCCGACGGAGACCCTCAAACTGCCTACGCATCTCCTCTCTCCGAGATCGAGGCACCCATTTCTCCAAGAACATAGTGGAGAACTCCGGCCATGATAGTGGTGCTGCCCCTGCCGGCTGCGGTGCTCATAAGCCTCCCACCAAGCGAAGGCCGGTCCCCGAAACCGAAAGGTAGTGAATGATACCCCACTCGGACTCCAAGATCCCTGCCGTACGAAGCATCCGAGGGCACTTGTCCAGAAAAACCTTGGGCGTCCTCGCTCGGAGCACCGGTGAACACTAGAGGAGATAACCCGGTAAACCTCTCGAGACGACGCTGCTCATCGTCCGTCATAGCTGGGACCCTGTCCCCCGAACCTGAACTGCTGGCTGAACCGGAACCACGAGCTGAGCCGGAGGAGCCTGCGGTGTCCGTATGCCCTGCACGCGCTGGCTGCGGAGTGCGTCTTGCGGGGGTCCGATGACCACCCCCGATCTGATGCAGCTGCTGCAGTAGTAACTAAAACCGCCTGTGCTAGGCCCGTGCAGCCTGCTAGTATCTGAGCCAGGGTCTCCTGTAGAACCGGAATGACAATGGGCATAGTTGGTGCCTGATCTGGTGCTTCGCTGGCACCTTCTGCAACCGGGGGCCGTGGGTCGGTAGCCGTGCATCGCTCAGCTGCCTCTAACTCCGCCGCGACCACGGCCGCGTCCACGGCCTCTAGCAGGTGGTAGTGGTGGTCGTCCTCCACGTCCGGATGATCGAGTTCTCGCCATCCGCGAGAGAATAGAATGTCAAAGTTCAGGATCAAGTCAAAAGTAATCGCACGACAAGAATTCCAAGAATTGAAACTTTTCCTAAATAGGTTTGCACCCTCCAGAGGATAAGTACAGGCGTCCCCGCACAGATCCACGAGACTCTACCAACCGGCTCATGACTCGCGAGACCTGTTAACCTAGGCTCTGATACCAACTTGTCACAACCCAAACCCTGGTCGTGATGGCGCCCAACACAATGCTAGGCAAGCCCGACCATATTATCCCTTAAACCAGCCAGTTACTAATGAAATTAAACTTAAACAGTAAATGATCATATCAGGTGATGAACGAAATGTAAAACATACAAAATACGGTCCCAACCATATCGTGGTGTCACGAGACTGAGCCTCTACAGAATAGCATCCTACTACAACCAAGTCTAGGCAAATAGGAAATCAACAAGATGATAAAGAAGGAGAAACAGGCTCTGCGGACGCTGGCAGCTACCTCGTAGTCTCCGCAAGAAGTAGATGTGAGCAGGCAACAACAATGTCTCAACCGCTCTCGGGTACCTGTGAATCTGCACAAAAAGTGCAGGGGAGTGGGGTGAGTATATTTCAACTCAGTGAGTAACAATAATAAATAATAGCTGAAGGTAAGAACTCCTGTGCTATCACTTAGCAGTTCTAAGGCAACCATCACAGGTACGTCATCACTATAGTAATACTCAAATCTCCAAACCACATTTATCTCTACAAGATTCCCCGCTGATCCATCCCTCACTCGTACCCCTACGGTGTACGGCCATCTTAATATATATATAAAGACACATACCTATGTCTATAATGTATAAGTATTTAAGTAGATAGTAGGATATGATTAAATATAATGTTGCGGCGTGCAGCCCGCTCCAATACATATACCGCTGTGGCGCGCAGCCCGCTCCATTTAATGTCGACGGCGCTCACTGGGGGTGTATACAGACTTCGGAGGGGCTCCCTAGGCCCAAGCACTATTATACTGCGGCGTGCAGCCCGATCCACACATGTATTACTGCGGCGTGCGGTCCGATCCAATATATGTATGAATATATATTTATATTGCTGCGGCGCACAGCCCGATCCCCTAATATACACCAGTGCTCAATGAGAATGTGTGCAGACTCAGACTCCGAAGGGGCATTCTTGTAAGGCCCCGTGAAATTTTTGTGCATAAAACCTAGTAGATGTGGTGTCATGGTCCGAATGATGTGTTAGGAATGAAGAATAAAATGTAGAATAAAATGTAGAATAAAATGTAGAATAAAAATGTAGTGCGGCCCTTGGTAGTGATTTAAGAAGATGGTGTATTGCGGTGTCAAGATAGACTATGTGTTCCGGATGTGGACGAGCTTCGGGAAAGAGTGATGGCAGAGGCTCATACTTCCGGGTATTCTGTGCACCCTGGTTCAACGAAAATGTATCACGATCTCAAGGAGATTTATTGGTGGAACGGTATGAAAAGGGATGTGGCAGGGTTTGTAGCTAAATGTCCGAACTGTCAACAAGTGAAGGCCGAGCATCAACGGCCTGGTGGATTAACTCAGCTTATAGAAATACCAAGGTGGAAATGGGAGATGATCAATATGGATTTCGTGGTGGGGTTACCTCGCACTCAGCGTAAGTTCGATTCAGTATGGGTGATAGTAGATCGACTCACCAAATCAGCTCACTTCCTTCCTGTCAAGTCCACTGATACTGCGGAGCAATATGCAAGATTGTACATCAAAGAGATAGTAAGGCTTCATGGCACTCCACTTTCTATCATCTCAGATCGCGGGGCTCAGTTCACCGCTAACTTTTGGAAGAAGTTTCAGCAAGGTTTGGGAACTCAGGTGAATCTCAGCACAGCTTTCCATCCACAGACCGATGGACAGGCCGAGCGGACCATTCGGACGCTTGAAGATATGTTGCGGGCTTGTGTCTTAGATTTTAAAGGTAATTGGGATGAACACTTGCCACCGATAGAATTTGCTTACAATAACAGCTATCATGCTAGCATTCAGATGGCCCCGTTTGAGGCATTATACGGGAGAAGATGTAGATCGCCAATCGGGTGGTTTGAGGTAGGTGAAGCGGAATTGCTAGGGCCAGATATGGTATACGAAGCTATGGAAAAGGTCAAGGTTATTCAGGGAGAGAATGAAAACAGCACAGAGTCGTCAAAAGTCCTATGCGGACATTCGTCGAAGGGATTTGGAGTTTCAAGTCGATGATTGGGTGTTCTTGAGGGTATCTCCTATGAAGGGAGTCATGCGATTCGGAAAGAAAGGGAAATTGAGTCCTAGGTATGTCGGGCCATATCGGATCGTTCAAAGGATTGGTCAAGTTGCTTATAGGCTAGAGTTGCCTCCCGAGATGTCAGCAGTGCACCCGATATTCCATGTGTCCATGTTGAAGAAAGTGATTGGAGATCCATCCACCATCATGCCGGTCGAAGCTATAGAGGTTAATGAAGATTTGTCATATGAAGAAGTTCCAGTTGCCATTCTTGATAGGCAAGTCCGTAAGTTGAGAAATAAGGAAGTTGCCTCTGTTAAAGTATTGTGGCGAAGTCAACAAGTTGAGGAGGCCACATGGGAAGCGAAAAAAGAGATGAAGGAAAAGTACCCCCATTTGTTCGATCAAGCCTAGAAGAAATTAGGTGACCCTCCTACTCCTAGTAGTTGTCGTCTTGCCTAAGTTGTTTCCCTCTTAGTATTAGTAAAGTCTCCTTTATTTGTAATGAGTTAGATGTGTTGTTACCTTGGGTCACTTGAACCGTTCTTGATAAATGAAAGCCTTATAAAGATTTACGTGTTTAATAAACAACTAGTAGTAAGTGTAGATTGGTAATGATTTGTTAAGTGTACATGGTGTGTTAAAATGGTTAAATAAGGTAAGAATTCATTGAAGTGACTAGTTTATGTGCAATTGTAACAATGTGATAGAATATGTGCATTCGTTGAGGTAAGAAGGTGTATACCGGTTGTGAATAGTGTTGTTGTTGTATATTGTTGTTTGGTGATGTGTTTCGGGGGCCCTCTGACAGGTGGATATGTTCATAATACAAAGGAAACTCTGGCGAAATTTTTCTAAAATATAAGAGTTAGTCAAAATTTTGATAGCTTGCATATCATGTCTTTCAAAACTCATTTATTTCAAAATCCTCATTCGAGGACGAATGATCTTAAGGGGGGGAGGATGTAAGGCCCCGTAAAAATTTTTGTGCATAAAACCTAGTAGATGTGGTGTCATGGTCCGAATGATGTGTTAGGAATGCGTAGAATTCTTCGCGGCGAGCTTGCTCGCCGCGGTTCGACCCTTGGTAGTGATTTAAGTTTCAAAAATGTAGAGAATTAATTTTTCCGAAAAAGTGTCAAATATGCGGTCAAGAATGCGACCGCAAACCTGACATGCGGACCGCATTCTTGCCGCAAAACGTTCCAGAGAGTTTCCCAAAAATCGTGTCAAATGTGCGGTCGATATGCGATCGCATGTCAAATCTGCGGTGCATTTTGCGACCGCGGATCAAACATGCGGACCGCATTCTGGCCGCATTCCTTAACAGAACCTTGTAAAATTTGGGGCCATTCTGCGGTCACTTTGCGGACCGCATGTGGGTTCTGCGGTCGCATAGTGACCGCATATTCGACCCCGGCCCAGATTTTGTGACATTTTGACCCGATCTCTTCTTTAATATAACACACTTCTTCTTCATTTTATCATATTATCTTACCAAAAATTAGAGAGAGAAGAGAGGGTTTTTAGAGAGAGAAGTTCTTCATCTTCAAAGAGTGTTCCAACTACTTAATTCCAAGGGATTCTAGGGCAAGGATCCAACTTCCCCAATATTTTCAAGGTAAAAACCCTAATTATTTTCTTTGATTTTCAGTTTTAATTGGGTAAAAAGAGGTTTGCATATAATAGCTTTTGAAAATAGAATTTTTACACTCAT
This sequence comes from Nicotiana noctiflora, assembly GCA_032618575.1. Classification (NCBI taxonomy): domain Eukaryota; kingdom Viridiplantae; phylum Streptophyta; class Magnoliopsida; order Solanales; family Solanaceae; genus Nicotiana; species Nicotiana noctiflora. Next base: position 45,666 of record JASVEL010000296.1, on the reverse strand, counting down.
ACATGATTATTGAACTTGATTTCTAGTAAAAAGAAGTGAGTAGAAGTAAGAGTCTTCAAGAACAAGGTTGGCAAGAGTAGGATATCTTGGGTAAGCATAAAGTAGGAAGAAAACTCATCACCAGGTATGTATGGCTAATTTTGATTCTTGTAAAATCGCCCAAATGTGTGCGAATTGTTTTGGCATGTGACAAATTGAGAAATTTTACGTAATCCTTTGATTTCCTTGTTGAGCATTTGATTGGTGTTGAACTATGTGTGGTATGAAATATGAATGGAAAGAAAAAAAGGTAATCGAGGTTGGTAAAGAATTGGGAACAACCATTGTGATGGCATATTTGGCTTATTGTGGAAGGAATTTGAAACACCTTAATTGTGGTGAATTGTTGAACATGATTATGTGGGCATTTTCGATTTTGGAATACTTGTAACATGGTTGTGATATTGAATTGAGAAGAAATTGAGAACATGAACCAATGTGTAAGTTGCTTATTTGAACTTGTTGAAATTGTGTGTAGTACCTTATCTGCTGTTTGAAATTGTTGTGTTTTCAACTGTAAGGCGGGGTCGTGTTGCGCGCCGCAACGTGGTGAAATAAGGTTTGGGTTGGGGTGATAAGGGTGGCCGAGGTAATAAGGGTGGTCAGGGGCAATAAGGATGGAAAGCGATCGAAATCGTTATTGAAAATTGATACATAAATCAATAATGTGAAATTGTGAAAGGAGACAGCAGGAGAGTTTGCAACCTGTGGGGCACTGATTGCCCCTTTGTTTGACTACTTGTGCTTTACGTGATTGATTGGTTATTGTTAAATTGGTTGATTGTAGAAAGTGCTTTGTGTGAGAATTATTTGAAATGAGGAAAATGTGGAAACATGGTTGGCTGGCTTAATTAATTGTTGATGTAATTTAATGGCTTGAGTTTACTTGGGACAAAGTTTGTCCATACATACCAGTACAATTCAAGTGTACCGACGTCCCTTTTGCCGGGGACGCTACATTCGTGTTATGATTGTAGGTGGATCAGAGTAGCAGGCACTTCAGCTCATCGGCAGTAGTATCCTTCTCCTTCCACTGCCCGTTTTGGTGAGCCCCTTTTTTCCTCGGGGCCTTGTGTGGTTCATGCCACTCGGTTTAGATTTCATTTTGGTTTTGTAAGGTATAGCCGGAGCCTTGTTACCGGCAAGTATTGTATTTCCTCTTTTTGTATCCTAGAGGCTCTGTAGACATGTAAACTGTGGGACTCCAGTCTTATGTATATATATATGGTGTTATGTCGGGCGTTGTAAAAAAATTGAAATCTTGTTAATGAATCACTCGTATCGTTTTATTTGTTTAATGTGAAATCATTCATGGTTAGTAAGATATTTGGTTAATGAGAAACAATCAACACGGGGGTAACGCGTGGGAATGAAAGGCACCCAGGTCCGCTTGACTGGGGCAACCCGGTCAGGCGCCGGTCATGTTCCTCGATTTGGGGCGTGACACCTACAGCCCAAGCACAATATTAATATCACACCTGCTGCGGCGCGCAACCCGATCCGTATACCACTGCGGCGTGCAGTCCGATCCAATATATATACTGCTGCGGCGTGCAGCCCGATCCAATATAGGTATATATATATATATAATACCCCATAATGGGTCCTCGACCCTATCCCAGTCCATATGTGCTTGGCCTCTCAGGCCCAATATAGTGTATCACAGTGGGTCCTGGACCCTGTCTCAGTCAATACATACTTGGCCTTTCAGGCCCACTCAGCTAGAACAGGGAATTCCACCCTAGATAATCTCTCTCAATGTACACATCTAGTACGAGCTCATATTATGCTATACAGCTAGAGCTACGGCTGAGTGTATGTTTCCAACATGATATAAGGGTCACCTAGCTCTATAGGTTCCCTAATGCTCTACAGGATCGGCACAAGGCCCCAAACATGGCTATTAGCCCAATTGTACAGTTATAATCTCAGTAACAGTCATACAACACAGTATTCTATTAGCCGGGAAGGACTAAGTCCGAATCCCCAATCACAATGTCACCACGCCCGTCATAGAACGCGTGTCTCATCTCAATATAGCACTGTGAAGTGCTAGTATGGGGTTTCAAACCCTCAGTACATTGTTTACTACTACCACTCACCTCGAACCGAAAAAAGCTTCAATCCGCCTTGCGCTTGCCTCGCAAATCAATCTCCTCGGGTGCCAAATCTGCTCAAAATCATAGAGAATGCATCAATATACGCTAATTTCACGAAATTCTTTCGAAATAACCCAATTTATACCAAAACCCACAAGTTGTCAAAACCTCGACTTTTGGTGCGCTTCTCGAAAAATTATAAAAGTTACATATTCGGAACCCTCGTCTCAATACGAGTCTAGGCATATCAAATTTACCAAATTCGGACTCCATTTGCCCACTCAAATCGGCAATTTACCAAAACCATGGCTTAGGCTAAATTTTCCCACAGTTTGATCCAATTTTCGTGAATTAAAGGAGGATTTCATGATAAAAACGCGTAAAGGAACATAAAACTCACCTCCGATGATAACCCGATGTTCTCCCAGCAATAACTCGCCCAAATCGCCCAATTCGCCTTCAAGAACCGAGCCCCAAATGTTTTTGCAACTTATGAAATTTTAACCCTTCTGTTGTTTTTAACACATGCGCGATTTCCGCTTCTGCGGACCAAAATCCGCCTCTGCGAGGCCGCCTCTGCGACCAAACGGTCGCTTCTGCTAAAACACTCCTAGCCGCCCAGCTCCGCTTCTGCGGCCCATGTCTCGCTCCCGCGAGACCGCTCCTACGAATCCCCTTCCGCTCCTGCGAGCCTTACCGCTTCTGTGCATCAGAGTCCGCTCCTGCGGACTCGCTTAGGCGACAAGTCTACGGCTTCTACGGATCCTCCCATAACGAGCCCAGACCGCATCTGCGGTCTTTCCTTCCGCCCCAGTGGTGCCGCCCTTGCGGACCAGGATCTGCCGCAGCGAACCCCAGCGCTTCTGCGCTCTCTTTTCCGCTCCTGTGGACTCGCTCATGCGCTCCCATTTCCGCAGGAGCGAAAACAACAGAACCAGAACTCTTCAAACCTGCAATTTCCATGTTTTTCTCCCGATTAACCATCCGAAAACACCCCGAGGCCCCCGGGACCTCAACCAAACACACCAACACATCTTAATACCTTATTCGAACTTGTTCCTATCCTCAAAACACGTCTAATAACATCAAAACCCATAATTCACATCGAATTCAAGCCTAAATTCCTTAAAACATTCCGAATTACCCAATCAATCAAAACCCGGACTAAACGACGTCCGAATGACCTGAAATTTTGCAGGCACATCCAAAATCGCCTAACGGAGCTACTGCAACTGTCGGAATTCCATTCCGACCCCGGATCAAAATCTCACCTACCGTTCGGATTTCGCCAAAATTCAACCTTAGCCAATTCAAGCCTATTTCTACACCGGGCCTCCAAATTCAATTCCGATCGCTCCCCTAAGTCACAATCCACCTCCCGGAACTAACCGAATTATCAGAATTCGATTCCGAGCTCTCTAACTAAATAGTCAACTCCGGGTTGACTTTCCTTATTCAAGTTTCCTTCAAAAAGGCTATATGTCTCATTTTCATTTCAATTCACTCCTAACTTCCCCGATAGACTCTAACACTGATATAAAAGCATGCATTATGTAATTACAACATAACGGAGTGGTAATTCCCGTGACAACGGGCCGGGTCATCACAATGACTTGTGTGTGAGATTAGACGGGGGCCCGGGAGTCTCGGGTGAGTTTCGGATAGGTTTAGGCTATGTTGCGCTTGTTTTGGATACTTTGTCATCGTTTCTTCAAGCAAAAATGATATCATATTAAGAAAATGATTTCCAAATTTAGTTTTGTTTGAACCATTAGATCCGTATCGAAAATTTGGAGCCATAGTAAAAAGAATCATTGAATTTGGACATCGTATGAGGAAGTTATGCTCATTTTCGTGTCAAGAAAAATTGTTGGTTTCTGCTATGTTCGCAAATGCGAACTTTCTGTCGCATTTGCGATGCCCAGTCCCCAAATGCGAACTTTTTGTCGCAAATGCGACCTCTGCCAGCCTTATTTTGTTCGCAATATCTAAAGGTTCGTAATTGCGAACCCTGGGTCGCAAATGCGACATCTGAGGCCTGTTAAGTGAGGTTTTTGACGGGATTTTCACCCATTTTTCAATTTTCTCAAAACCTAAACCTCCATTGGCGATTTTCCAAAGACCCAAACTTCTGCAAATCATTGGGTAAGTGTCTCTAATCCTTTTCCAACTATATTTTGTGATTATATCTTAGATTCTCTAATCCTTTTCCAACTATATTTTGTGATTATATCTCAGATTTAACATCAAATTCATGAGAATCTAAAGGAAAATTTGGGGAAAATTGTGAAATCTTTCAAAAATGCAAAATGATGATTTGAATGAACAAATGGTATCGTAATTAGATAATTTTTGTATGGGTGAACTCGTAGTGGAATGGGTGTTCAGTTTTTGTAATTTTTTTGGGTTCCGAGGTATGGGCCCGAGGCGTTGACTTTTGTTGACTTTTTTGCAAATTGTGTAAGAATCATAGTTTTGTTAATTGAAATTGTTTTCTCTTGCATTGTTTGATGTATTCAAGTTATTTTTGGCTAGATTGAGCCAAGCATTGATGAATTGGTAAAGGAAAAGATAAATTGAGTATTGAATTGGCCGGATTGAGGTAAGTATCTTGCCTAACCTTGTGTGGGTGACCTCCCCTTAGGATTTAAGTTTTCTCTATTGATTGTAGTCCGTGTACACGAGGTGACGAGTGCGTGCTCGGATTTAATTGTGGTAAATTGTCCCTTTTAGGTTCTTAGACTTGTGAAATTCACCGAGTAGGAAGATAATATTGATACGATTAAGTCCCCTGTTATTAGTTTCACCTCTACATGTCTTGATTGATATTTGTTGCTCTTCTTGATTTATTTCTGCTGTTAAATAGGCTTTTACGTGTTTAAACTAAAGACAAGCACCCTTCTATATTCATAATACCCGCCCTAACTACTCGCCTTTAAATTGAAAATTTATAAATGTTATATCTCATATAATTAATCGGTTTTAATTGGAAGAAAGATAGGTATCTCATAATTAATTGATATTTTTTAAATGGTAATTATTTGATTCATGTTAACTTCCTTACTATTGAATACTTCTTAATTGTAAGTTTACCTGTAACCTTGTGCAATTATATTATATGTCCAACTGTTGTGATATCAGTATAGTTGTTATGTGTTTGTTACGCCTTGATTGTCACTGAGGTTATTGTGTTTTTCCTTGGTGTTCCGCGACTTTATTAGTTATTGTTGAATCCCTTGTCGGGACATTATTATTTCTGCTGTTGATTTTCCCTTGCTCGCATACTATTGTTACTGTGTGGTTGTTGGTACCATGATGCACGAGGTCTCTACCGTGCGGTTATTGTTGGGGATTTACACGAGGTCTTTGCCGTGTTGTTGTTGCTATTGATGTCTTTACACATGCGGCGTAATAAGGCAGGATATGTTATATATTTATGTGTGGGTTGCGCATGTGGCGGAATAAGGTGGGAATATTGTGATGCACGTGTGGCGAAATAAGGCGGTGTTGCTATGTTGTTATTGATTGCACACGTGGCGAAATAAGGAGGGATATGTCAGGGGCTGATTATGAAGGACTATGGGTTCAATTCCCGGGAGTACCTCTGTTGTGATTATGAAGGACTACGGGTTCAATTCCCGGGAGTACCTCCGTTGTTATTACGAAGGACTACGGGTTCAATTCCCAGGAGTTCCTCTTTTGTTATTATGAAGGACTATGGGTTCAATTCCCGGGAGTTCCTCTGTTGTTATTATGAAGGACTATGGGTTCATTTCCCGTGAGATCCTCTATTATTGGTATGCGGGGCTACGGGTTCAATTCCCAAAATTCCCTATAAACTCAATGTGATATGACTGATAGTTTTATTGTTTCTATCCGGGGTGAATGAGTCGGGTGCTAATTGTTCCCATTTCTTATACTTACTAGTTGGCAGGATTCCTGTTAGATACACTTGCACAAGCATACACGTAGCTGGACCCTTCTATTTGAGATGAATCCCTTCTAATTTGACTGAGGGTAGAGATATGACATTGTTTATCCATTGTATATGTGAAAGTGACTCTAGTTGACTAGATAGTTGCCAGCATTGTCGTGTTATTGATGGGGCACGAGATGCCAAGTGTTAGATTTCATATTCTGGGTATTTCCATGAGTTGTGGCTAATCTGAGAGTTGTGGTAGGATTGAGGAAAAAGTTGGAAATGCTTTATGTAAGGATCATTTCAGAATAGCGACTTAGCGATTTGTTTGGTCTCGTTATGTTGTGATTTCAGGACTTGGGTTGTGATTTCTACTGTCATTTTTGTATTATCATTTATTGTATCTTGATTTTTCTTATTGTCCTTTATCCTTGTTGTAAATTGTTGTGTTCTTATTTATACGGATAGTCCTTACATATTCACATAGCATCTCTATCTTATCTGTTATATTGTTTATTGACTGGTAGGTGTCATGACTGTTTCTCTTCACTACCCCATCAAGGTTAGTCTTGATACTTACTGGGCACCGCCGTGGTGTACTCATACTACTCTTCTGCACATTTTTGTTGTGCAGATATAGGTACTTTCGTTCAGTTCTGTCAACCTTGGAAGGAGGCATACCGGTAGAGACTTCAAGGTATATCTGCTACGTCCGCAGACCGAGGAGTCCCTTTTCTAGTTTTCTGTAAAAAAAGTGTAGTGTTTCATTATTTCTTCTTATATAGATATTCTTGAGTTAGAGCCTCTTATGTATCCTCTTACCTTGTGATTTGTGAGTTTTCGGGTTTTGAGTATTGTCGTCAGTTTTGAGTTTGTTATGCTACATGCCAAGCGGTACCTTAAGCACCATTTTATTTCTCCAATTCAGTTTGTTTTGCTTGCTTCCGCAAATTTTGGTTATCTTCCGCGCTGTTAGGATTACCTAGTCGTAGGGACTAGGTGCCATCACGACATGTTCATGAAGGGTAAACTAGGGTCGTGACAAGTTGGTATCAGAGCTCTAGGTTCATAGGAGTCACAGATCACAAACCGGTTTATTAGTGTCTCGTGGATCGGTACGGAGACGTCTGTACTTATCTGCGAGAGGCTATGTAACTGTTAGGAAAATTTCACTTCATTTGATTTCTCTGTCGTGCGAGATTTTGACATCCACAATCCTAAACCCCTATCTTCTACTCTCTCACAGATGGTGAGGACACGTACTATCCGAGGTGATCAGGCACCCGCGCCACCTGCTGCAGCCACCGGAGGTCGGGGTCGAGGCTCGAACGCACACGTGGTGCACCGAGGGAACCTGCGCGAGCTACCGCAGATACACCACCAGCAGATCCAGCTAGAGTCCAAGCACTCGACACGCCTACAGTTACTACTACCCCAGCCATTCAGGAGACTTTGGCACAGTTCATGAGTATCTACACCGCCTTGGCTCAGGCCGGATTACTTCCCCTTGCTGCAGCCACGCCCCAGGCCGGGGGGAGGAGCACAAACTCCCGCCGCCTGCACTCCTGAGCAGCGAGCGCACGTTGAGCACGTTCCCGAGATTATTCCTGCACCGCCAGTGGCACCAGTTCAGCCCGAGGGCATGGTAGCGGTTTCCAAGCAGGAGCAGGTGAGACTAGAGAGATTCAAGAAGTATGGCCCTTCGGTATTTAGTGGATTAGCATCAGACAATGAATTGGGTTTCCTTGATGAGTGTTACCGTATTATCCATTCTATGGGTATCTCGGGATCGAGCGGGGTTCTTTCACTACTTTCCAGCTTCGAGGGGCCACCTATGATTGGTGGCGCACCTATGAGTTAGACAGTCCAGACGAGGCAGCTTCATTGACATAGACTCAGTTTTCAGATATGTTTCTGAGAGATTTTGTCCCTCAGAGCCTCAAGGATGCATGGCGCGCGGAGTTTGAGCATTTGCGCCAGGGTGCCATGACCGTTTCGGAGTATGCTGTCCGTTACACCAGTTTGGCTAGACATGCCTCAGCCTTGGTTTCCACTGTTCGCGAGAAGGTTCGCCGGTTCATCGAGGGGCTTATTTCTAGAATTAGGTCCAGCATGGCCCGAGAGTTGGAAATGGACATTCCATATCAGCAGGTGGTGGATAGAGACTATGTATGCTAGAGAGAGAGAGGGGGCAGGCAGAGTCATGAGAGAGAGAGTAGACGAGATCATGAGGGAGAGTTGGAGGAAGCAAGGAGGCCTCGTAGGTCGGTGAGATATACTGGTCCTTATTATGGGGGTAGGGTACGTCATGGTAGAGGTTTTGGTGGGTCAGCCAGTTCAGTTCGGGCTTTAGGCTTCGCATGGTGACTCAGGTGTTCATGGGTCTCGATATAAGGCCCCAGAAAATTTCGCTAAGTAATATAGGATCCTGTGGTGCCACGTAGGCTAATTATTATATTTTATGTGCTATGAACATTATGGACATCAATTATACTTGCTAAATATGAGTATGAGTCTTATGGTAAGTGATATGAGGTCCAAATGAAAGCCCAACTGTAAGCCAAATAGGAAAATTTTCGAAATAGGCCAAAATTCCAAATGGATTCACATAAGGCTCCACTTTAAACGACCATATATAATTATGTATAAGGTTTTATGTGGTGAATAGCATATCAAATGAAAGCCCTTTGAGTCTAGTTCCAACGCTTCAAACCGTTCATCATTTGGACATTCCTACACAAAGTTATGATCAAATTACCAAATGCTGGAAAATAAAATCCTGTGTCAATTCTGCGACCGCATAATGCATCGCATTTCTCACTTTGCGGTCGCATTTCTGTCGCAAACTGAACCCGAGAAGCCCAGTTAATTCTTCTAATTTTTATAACCCGAACCCATTTCAATATATAGGCTTTGGGGTTCATTTTGGTGTTACTTCTTACTGATTTTAGAGAGAGGTGAGAGTATTTTAGAGAGAGAAGGAGGAACCCAACATCTAAATCATCCAAATCTTGCATCAATCTTCAATAATCAAGAACCCAATAGCAAGTTCTTCATCTAAGAGGTAAGATTCTATACCCTAGGGTTTAATTTCGAGTTTGGTGTATAAGATGAGTTATTGAGGTATGATTCTTGGGTTTATTAGTATTGTGTATACATGCATGTACAACTTAGGTTTATGAGAAGATTGTTTAACTTAAATAACTAAAGATTGGGTTAGGGAATGAAGGAAGTCTTCAAAAGGGGATTCGAAATCAAGATGCTCAACTAGTGTTTGATAAAATGTTCAAATGAGCTAGTTTCATGAATATCTTTCTAATATGTGTTTAATTTTGTTATGTTTCATAGTAGATTGGAATTGCTAGAGTTTTTGGAGTGTTGTAGTAACTTAAGGAAAGCTCAATCGAGGTATGTATGGCTAACTTTGATTCTTGTGAAATCGCCCTTATGTGTGCAATTCGTTTGGCATGTGTTAATTTGAGAGATTGTGTGTAATTTGTTGATTTTGTTGTTGGGTATCTAATTGATGTTAAACTACATGTGGTGTGGTATGAAATATGAATTGAAAGATAACAAGGGAATTGGAATTGGTGAAGAATTGTGAATAATGGTTATGATGGCCTATATGGCACCTTGTGGAAAAGAAACGAAACACTTGAGAATTGGTTTATTGTGGAAAGAGACGAAACTCTTGAATTATGGAAAATTGTTGAACATACTTGTGTGAATATTCTTGATTATGGAAATATTGTAACTTGGTTGTGATATTGGCTTGATAAGTAATTGAGAACATGAAACAATGTGCAAGTTGCTTATTTGAACTTGTTGAAATTGTGTGTAGTGCCCTATCTGCTGTTTGAAATTGTTGTGTTTTAAACTGTAAGGTGGGATCGGGTTGCGCGCCGCAACATGAGGAAATAAGGTGTGGGTTGGGGTGATAAGGGTGGCCGAGGTAATAAGGATGGTCAGGGGCAATAAGGATGGAAAGCGATCGAAATCGCTATTGAAAATTGATACAAAAATCAATTATGTGAAATTGTGAAAGGAGACAGCAGGAGAGTTTGCAACCTGTGGGGCACTGATTGCCCCTTTGTTTGACTACTTGTGTTTTACGTTATTGATTTGTGGTTGTTCTACTTGTTGATCTTAAACGTGCTTTGTGTTGAGAATTATCCGAAATGAGGAAAAATGTGGAAAACATGGTTGGCTGGCTTAATTGATTCTTGATGTAATTCATTGGTTGTATTATCATCGTGATTTCTTGTTAATGGCTTGAGTTTACTTGGGACAAAGTTTGCCCATACATACCAGTACAATTCCAGTGTACTGACGTCCCTTTTGCCGGGGACGCTACATTCGTATTATGTTTGTAGGTGAATCAGTAGCAGGTACTTCAGCTTATCGACAGTAGCATCCTTCTTCTTCCACTGCCTGTTTTTGTGAGCCCCTTTCCTTTCGGGGCCCTGCATGGCTCATGCCACTATTGTTTAGACTTTATTTTTATTTTGTGTAAGGTATAGCCGGAGCCTTGTTACCGGCAAGTATTGTATCGTCCTTTGTATCCTAGAGGTTCTGTAGACATGTAAACTGTGGGATTCGATGCTCATGTATATATTATGTTGGGCGTTGTAAAAACCTGTAAACTTGTTAATGAATCACTCGCATGGTTATGTTTGTATATCATGAAATCAGTTATAATTGGTAAAGTATTTGGTTAATGAGAAACAATCAACACAGGGGTAACATGTGGGAATGAAAGGCACCCAGGTCCGCTTGATTGGGGCTACCCGGTCAGGCGCCGGTCATGTCCCTCGATTTGGGGCGTGACAAACTTGGTATCAGAGCCTAAGGTTTTAAAGTGTCCTAGGATGTCTCGGAGCCGTGTCTAGTAGTGCCCTTCTTATCGGTGTGTTGTCGACCACATCATATAAGTTGGGGGCTGCACGGGTATTTAGGAATTTACCCATTTCTTTGATATTCCAGATCGTGCGATATGGCTCAAGATATGGAGCTAATTTCCTCTCTAAGTATTAACCTCAATATTGGTAATTTTGATACCATAATTTGTGAATTTGAAGCATGTAAGGTGAGATTTATCTCACCATTGAGTCCAAGTGGATTACCCAAGGACTTGTTAGGAGAATGTGTTGAGTCATGGAGTGATTGGTAGAACTCGTTGTTAAGGAGAGTACCCTCGTTCTTACTAATGTCACTGTACAACCAGACCATGTAGTATACAATAAGTATGTACGGCTAAAACCCCGTCTCTTAGAAATTAAGCTTCCATGGTGCTCGCATAAATGTGTAAGTTCAAAATATAATTGATGTAGTACTCGTTTAATTATATTAAGCGAATTATTGTTGTGAAAATATATGTGGGGGGTACTTCTTCATGTGTTTAATATGTTATTCTTGGTAAGTAAGGATATGTGAAGAATGTGAGCTATGTGCTAAAATGCCTAGACTTCAAGTTTAAGTTTAAATTGAGATTTTGATGCCAAATTGTGTGAGAAAACATGTTATGGTTGATTCTTCCAAAATGTTCTTACGTGTACCAAAGGTATTTGATTGATTGCGTCTAGTTGTTGGTAATGTATAAAGATGTTTGGAAATGAAGTAAGTGACTGTGTAAATGTGGTAAGACTAAATGTTGGATTCTAGCTGTGATTGATACTTTACATGAATTTGTGTTGTGACCCGATGTTTTGTGAAAGATGCTTTCCAATATGATCAATGTGCTATCCTCGTCCTTTTAGAAAGAAGATAGTGATTCTCTTCCAGTGCTTTAATTTTCAGTTAAAATAGTAACCTATACAAAAAATGGTAGGAGTACCTGGAACCTAGCTCTATCAGAACTTACCTCAGTGACTTTCACTTCCTATCGGCTTCGTACCGAAAGAGAATGAGATGGAATCTAGAAGAGATGAGGCATTAGGCAATCTTTCTAAGTTATTTTAGTCATCGATTAACTACTATTCCCACTTCATATGAGGGAAAGGCTGGTCTTGAAGAGCCTAGGTTCACTCATGACGTAGTGTGCAAGACCGGCTCTCCTCTTTCATCTCCTCTTTCAACAATGTTCTAAGAGTGGGATTATTGCTTTTTTTTGGATTTCCCATCAATTCCTTAGATCCCCAGTCTTAGATCTAAAGGAAGTCCTTTAACTAATCTAATCCACTGAAGGAGAAGGCGGAGTTCTCTTTCCTCTGCTATCAATAATAAGGAATACCAGGCTGCCGTTAAGGTACCTCACCCTGCTCAACAATAGAAATCCCTGCAGTTTAGTCACCCCCAGCTAATTCAGTTCACTCTTCTTGAAGCTCTTGTTAAATGGTCTCTTTCCTTCGCTTTCCCTTCCATTCTTATGGTAACTAGTCCTGATAGCATCTTTGCTAGTCTTGCTAGTCTAGGAGCTCTACTAGGCTTGACCGGGGGAAATTCCTTGATTTATGAAAGAAAGAATAACGTAGGTAGATAGAAGTAGTAGGAGTTCCCGTCGAAGGGCAATTGATTCATTTAGAAAAGATGCGATACCATGAAAGAGCGCACTAGCTGATCGGTGTGAATGATAAAGTCTTAAGTCAGTCATTTTGGAACGCCACATCCTAGAATAGAAACATCCTTCTTATTATAGCACAAACCACAAAAAAGGAATTACCTATAGAGAGGAAGTAGGCTTTGGAAAAAAAGTGCCTCTTGTGCCCCTAGTAGGGAAAGCAACTGAGATAGAGAGAGCAGCTCTCCCTTAAAGTCCTTTATAGATTTCTAGTCGGGAATAGAGCTGTGGATTAGATCCCCTGATACAGTAATGGGCTTTGTTTTTCTCTCGGTCAAGTTGATGGCCCCGATTCAGTTCAAGCTACTGCGAAAGAATTTGTCGAAATGATGGAATGAGCATTCCTATTAAACGATGCTAGGTGAATCCCTAAATTAGATAACTTCAATCAGCAAGACCCGTCTCCGCAACATTGGAATCTATATTTTTCATGGCATAGTTGCAGTACGTCTTTCCCGGTCCATTTAACTAACTGAAGCTAGCCCAGTTTGAGAGCTTTCTTATCAAGCATCTCCTGGATTGGAAAATAAGCTAGTGGGCCAAGGCTTAAACTGCCAGATAGAAACGAGCTAGCTGGACTCTTACGTAATTAGTTATAGAGAGTGGAATCGTCTTATGTGCAGATTGAAGTGCGTGATAGAGACAGATGCTTCCGTAAGTTTACTTTTTTCAGGAAAGCTAAATTCTTTTAGTCTTCCAGGGGGATCGAATCTTAACTAACAGACGTATTGTAATATCAACCACCCTTCAGAACCAGCCGAGAATAAAATCAAAAGAAGATTGATTGAAAAAGCTAAAGTACTGTTGATTGACTTCATGCAGCTGGCTTTCACTCGAATCTTTTTCAGTTAGAAGCTTTTATACTCGTTTATCGTTTGACTGTCAACTCAATGCATCACTGACTGACGAGTCTAAGACAAGTTAGAAGAGCTAATAGAACTTGGCTTACTTCTTCCTGAATGTCGTACTTAACTGAGAGTTCTCCCGGTCGCGAGAGAACTCGAGATATTAGCAATTAGTCAGTTTGGATCCAGCTAGTCTTGCACTTCACTTTAAAACCGGTTCTTCAAACGAAGGCTTAGTAAACACCGATTCCCTAGAAAGAAAGATTTCCTCTCTTACCTAAAATTCAAATGCTTAGGTAAGATTGAATTTTTCACCTTCTTGTTCATTATATAAGGTTCAGAGGTCTATCCAAGCATGTGAAATGCAACATTGACTCAAGAAAGTCAATAAAGAAAAAGCCAAACCTTAGAGTTTGTTGCCGGTACAGTGCCTATTCCTTATGACTTCTAGGCCACTTCTAGGCTTTCCGCCTCTAAGTAAACTGAAACCACGGAACTACCATTGCTTCGTCTCGGGATCGACTCCATCAATGAGAACCACATCAAATGCTTTGGGCAAGAAAGCAAGGTAAGCGATCGATTCTCTTTCCCAAAGTCAGATGCTACTATACTGAGCCAAAGCTTCATGCCCTTCATGAATTGCAATTACTGAGTTCAGATTGTGAGCTAATTGAATGGCAACATCTTAATGAATCGAAGAATTCCCTCTTAGTGTTGGTTAGGGGGGAACTTCTGCCAATTTCATGACTTCACTGAGATGAGACTGGAATGAACCATACAATAAATCTTTTGCCGTGAGTAAGCTATCACATCTCCTTTTTACTATGTTTTAATACACCACGCGAAGGGCGTAAAGGAGTTTTTCCAATTAAAGGACAATCAGAACGGGATTTATTTATTATTTTTATTCTGAGTCGCCACTTTGGGAGATTAATAGTGTCCCAAGGTGCTGGTTGAATCCCGAACAGAGGAAGATATGACTCTATTAACAGTCTGCGGACCAAAAATCCGAATAAGGAATTTTGTTAACACGGGAGAAGGTGTTAGGCAATCCCGGATTTCGTGGTTCTAGCGCAGTCGCTCAACTATTGTATTTGATTTTATCCGATTTCCATATATGTTCTATTTTTATGTGCCTTTTATTAATAACCCATTTTTGCTATGTTTTTAATTATTTTTACAAGAATTACAACGTAGTGAAAACGTAATTCGAACCACGCCGTATCAGTATGCCCGTAGCTTTTGACACATTTTGACTTCATTAAGATTTTCATTTGGGTTACATAAATGTGCACCCGTTTTTGGGAAGGTAATATTATTAACATACGCGCCTAAAAGCGACTACGTATTTATTAACTTTGGGAAGGATCGTGAAATTTGCTAAACGGTCCTTCTAATTCTAAGTATTTTGGATTAATCATTTATTGAGGGGTCCACAATTATGTATTTGACTTATTGGCCGATGCTCATCTCAATTTTATTTAAGGTCCATCCTAAAGTATACTATATTTTTCTATTGGTTTTCGTCTCTAAAACAAAGAAAAGAGTCCATATTAATTTTATTATATGACCATTTCAATTTATTGTAATATTAAAAAATCTAAGAGAGTTTTCAGGCTTGAAACATTAAACTTTCGATATATGTGGTATTAAACTTCAAAACAGTAGGCATTAGACAAACTAGTTTATTAAATACTTCAACCCAGGCACAAACGTGAGATAACCATCCATTGAAAAAGGGCCTACGTGAATGAACTAAAATTCAGACCATAGAATCAGGCCATTGGGCCTTAGGTCCAAACCAATATCCAATTAAAAGAAACGAGACATGCTGGACTAGTTTCAAACTTGGAAAATGGATTCAATACATTGTAAAATAGCGGAACCTTCAAATTTCATTTTTATTCCATATTCAGATTGTTTATTTGCCTATTACTTCTATGGAGTCTGGACAATTAATAAAACAGAGATCAATCAGGAAACATGATTTAAAAAACCAAGGCTTGCTTACATTTATTTCTGAATTGCAGAAAATATTATTACAACTGAAAACTCAGGAAACTAATATTTGTACTTATCAGTTTTTTAACAATCAAGAGGTATACTAAGGCAAACACGATCAATGAACAACATTTTTCAGATTTTTCTTATTATATAATGTCGCTCCATTTCAAGTCTAATATTAACTTCACTATTACAACTAGTTCTAACTATTACTAAAAAATTATTACAGATCAAGTACTATCACGATCAAGTTATATAGTCCAATAAATCCAGATCTATCCTATCAAATACGAATTGTCCTACTTAATTATATACAAATCAGATTGGAACTTATTTATTAACTAAAATTTAGAATAACAATCAAATTGTCACGATCCCAAAATCCGGTCGTGATGGCGCCCAGCACATTGCGAGGCCAGCCTGACCAATCTTTCATAATACAGAGCTACCAGCTCTCACTTAACCCTTTTAGCATTTAACAAAATAAGAAATGATATAAGATCTAGCGCAACTGTGAAAATATCCTTAAACAGTATAACACCTCCCATAGAATCAAGAGTCATAAGTCGTGAGTCTCTACCAGAATACAACTATAATATTGTATACAACTATGACTACAAGTGCAGAAAAGTCTAAAGATAAGATAAGATAGACGGGAGTGTCAGGTCCTGCGGACGCTAGCAGCTACCTTGACAGTCCAGATGAAGTACTCTGAGCAGCTCGGAAGTCAGCCTTGCTGTGATGTACCTGGATCTGCACACAAGGTGCAGGGAGAAGTGTGAGTACTTCCAACTCAATAGTAATAAGCACAGGTAAGACAGCGAAGATAAGAACACCAAATAGAGCACTAAGCAAGGCTATACAATAATATTCTTTACCATTATTATCATGTACAGTCTCAGTACCAGCAATATCAGCTAAACGGTACAACAACTATATCTAAATGCAATGCAATGCATGAACATGACCGCTACGGCGCGTAGCCCAATCCATTTGGGTATCCGCGCTCACTGTGGGGGTTCAGACTTCGGAGGGCTCCTACAGCCCAAGCGCAATATCAATGATATGCTGTAGCACACACCCTGATCCACTATCAGTCCAGCTACATGCAATGCAAGCCTCATTGGCACAGAAATATCATTTGAAACCTCTTTTTATCAATAACAGTAGAAAACGGTGTTTCAGAAACACCAGAGTTTGAAAACCACTTTAGACAGTATTAACTCAGGTCTAATATTACAATAATATGTTATAATCACAAAAGCTATGATAACTATCCTCACGGGATCCAAATAATAGGATCACACCCAAAGATATCCACAACCATCCAAGTAAGATATTTACCGGCTCAACAATAGCCAACAATACAGTATAATATTACCAGGTCGGACTAAGCCATAGTCCCCAATCACAATCGACCACGCACTCACAGGAGAGTACGTGTCTCCCCTCAATACAGTATCACTGTAACGATCCGGCCCGTCGTTATGGGAATTACCACCCCGTTATGTTGAAATTGCATGTTTTATGATTTTATATCGGTGTTAGAGTCTATCGGGTGAGTTAGGAGTGAATTAGATTGAAAATGAGGCATATAGCCTTTTTGAAGGAAACTTGAATAAGGAAAGTCAACCCGGAGTTGACTATTTGGTTAGAGGGCTCGGAATCGGATTCTGATTATTCGGTTAGTTTCGGGAGGTGATTTATGACTTAGGGGAGCGATCGGAATTGAATTTGGAGGCACGGTGTAGAAATAGGCTTGAATTGGCTAAGGTTGAATTTTGGCGAAATCCGAACGGTAGGTGATATTTTGATCCGGGGGTCGGAATGGAATTTCGACAGTTGCAGTAGCTCCGTTAGGTGATTTTGGATGTGCCTGCAAAATTTCAGGTCATTCGGACGTCGTTTGGTCGGGTTTTTGATCGAATGTGTAATTCGGAATGTTTTAAGGAATTTAGGCTTGAATTTGATGTGAATTATGGGTTTTGATGTTGTTAGACGTGTTTTGAGGATTGGAGCAAGTTCGAATAAGGTATTAAGATGTGTTGGTATGTTTGGATGAGGTCCCGGAGGCCTCGGGGTGTTTTCGGATGGTTAAACGGGAGAAAATTGTGGAAAAATTGCAGGTTGGGATCCTGCTTCTGTTGTTTCCGCTCCTGCGGAATTTTGGACGCAAGAGCGTGTCCGCAGAAGCGGACGAGGTGCGCAGGAGCGGCTGGTTACGCAGAAGCGGAAGTCATTCCGCTGAAGCGGCATCGCCGGTGCGAGCCAGTGATCGCAGAAGCGAAGGGGAAGAAAATGGGCATGGTCCGCAGAAGCGGACATTCGACCGCTTGGGCGAGACCGCAGACGCGGACAATGGTGCGCAGAGGCGGATGTTTCCGCAGAAACGGAAGTTTCTTCGCAGAAGCGGGCCCGTTTAAGCGGCCCTTTGCTCGCAGAAGCGGAAATGGCCGACTAGGCCTGGAACCGCTGAAGCGACCCTTTGGTCGCGGATACGGGTGCATAGGAGCGGAAAATATTCCGCAGAAGCGAAAATCGCTGTAAGTAAGTGTATCCGAAGTTAGAAAAATTTCAGAACATTTCACACATTTTGGGTCTCGGCTTTAGAGGCGATTTGGGCGATTTTGAAGAGAAATTCAAGGGAAATCATCAGGGTAATCATCTATGGACTTAAACTATGATTAGTATTGGTAATATTATGCAATTATATCATGAAAATGGAGGAATTTGGGGTAATTTATGGAGGATTTAGCCCTAGGCTTGGACTTTAGAAAATCAAGGTTTTGAATGGGCAAATGGAGTCCGAATTTGGTAAAATTGATATGCTTAGACTCGAATTGAGATGAGGGTTCCGAATATGTGACTTTCGTGATTTTTCGACAAGCGTACCGAAAGTCGGGTTTTGACAACTTTGGGAATTTTGATGTAAATTGAGTTGTATTGATTGGTTGTCGTCCCATTGGCCTAATTTGTTGTGTTTCTACTGTATTTGATCAGATTCTACGCGTGCGGAGCTTGATTCTCGTGGCAAGGGCATTGCGGAGTAGTCGTCGCGCCGTATTGAGGTGAGTAATAGATGTGGGTGATGACCAGCGGGTTCGAAACCCCGGTATACCACTTTGTGACGCCGTATAGCGGCGAGACACGCACACTCTTGAGAGTGCGGGGTCGATCATGAACTGGAGACTATATATTAGTCCGACCTGTTGATATTGTATTATTGGCTATTCTAGAGCCGTCGAACCTCCTTCTCGGATGGTTGCATATATATATATTGTGATAATGGCCACTCTTGAGCCGAGGAACCCCTTCTTGGGCGGTTGAGTATACATGTGGGCCGTGAGCCAGTTATTGGATCCCGCGAGGATCGTTATCATGGTCTTATCATATAGACATGCTAGTTTACTACTAGTCCGCGGCTATTTTTGTTATTATGCTAATTCCAATCTCTGGAACTTGATATTACTATTTTCCAACTGAAAAATGAAAGAAAGAGTTTTCAAAAACTACTTTTGAGCCTGCGAGGCTGTATCTGCATATTAGTCGACTAGTAGTGGATCGGGTTGCGCGCCGCAGCGAGATATATGTTGGATCGGAATGCACGCTGCAGGAATATCTCTATGAGATGTGCTTGGGCTGTAGGAGCCCCTCCGGAGTCTGAACCCCCACAGTGAGCACGGGTACCCAAAATTGGAGTCGGGCTACGCGCCGTAGCGGTCATATCATGCATTGCATTGCATTTAGCTACATCTGCTAGCTGTTATGCTATTTATTGATAATTGTTGGTACAGGTACGGTGAATATTGATTCTGTGACAGGGTAGCTGATTATAGCTTTACATAGTGCTTTATTGCGGATTTCTTATCTGCGCTGTCTTACCCTTGTTTATTACCACTGAGTCTGGCAGTACTCATTTTACTCCCTGCACCTTGTGTGCAGATCCAGGTACCTCTCAGCAGACTTGATTCGGTAGCTACTCGGAGGCATTGTGCGGGATAGTCGAGGTAGCTGCAGCGTCCGCAGGACCTGACTCCCCTTCTAGCTGTCATTTCTTATCTTGTTGTCTTTCTTTTCCGCACTGAGTTGTTATAAACTTTATTACACTTATGTTCTTTAGAGGCTCATGACTCTTGACCCTTCGGTCTATGGGAGTTAGTATATTTTGGGACTTGGTCTCCCCGTTGTTGGTATAAATATTACTATTGTTTCATATATTTTGAAATGCTTAAATGGGTTAAAGAGAGCTTCTAGCTCCGTTGTTGATATTGATTGGTCAGGCTGGCTTAGCAATGTGTGCTGGGCGCCATCACGACCGGATTTGGGGTCGTGACAAGTTGGTATCAGAGCCTAGGTTTACTAGGCCTCATGAGTCTTGAGCCGGTTAGTAGAGTCTTGTGGATCGGTACGGGGACGCCTGTACTTATCCTCGGGAGGCCGCGAACCTTTAGGAAACACTTCACATTTCTTGGAATTCTTATCGTGCGTACTTGATTCAGCTTGAGATATGCTTTTGAAATTCCTTCCGCACGTCTGTGTACGCATCGAGCGCTCAGTAATGTAATTGCCTTATGGCTTATGATTTCCTCGAACGAGGGGCGAGATATAATCTCGGTGAGTTCATGTTGGGCCAGTCGGGATGACTTGAGGCTGGACCTTGTTTATGACTTGAGCATTGAGGTGCTGATTTTGTGAGTGGTGGCAATAGATAATGTACTGAGGGTTTGAAATTCCGTATTTTTGCACTATACGGTGCTGTGCTGAGAGGGAATACGCGTCATGTGACGAGCGTGGTGGTATTGTGACTGGGGATTTGGACTTGATCCTTCCCAATTGATAAATTACTGTGTAAAATGACTAAGACTGGGCTTATATCTATGTACTTGGGCTAGTAGCCATATTTGGGGCCTTGTGCCGATCTGTAGAGTATTATGGAGGCTTACTAATGGATGAGTTGTTAATTGTTCGACTCTTATCTAAACTGTTGTATAGCCCCGAGCTATGGGCGTGGTGACTATTTATCATATCTCGTAATTGGAAGGTAAAATGCCTTATTTGTAGTGGAACAAGTTTAAACTCAGGAAGACTAAAATGATTATGCTATGTATATCCTAGTAGAAGGTGTTGTACTGAAATACTGGATTGAGGAAAAATAGGTGGGTTGATTCTGATGTGTAATTGAATGGTATTCGATATATGTTATGATTTGAGCAGATACATCGCAGGTTCAAGTATAAATTGTGATGATATAATTCGTGTAGTATTGAGATTTAATGTTGTTGAAATACATTGTGATATCTTGTTGAGTTGTGGAAGTATAGCTAGGATGGTTTGGTGATTCTCTGGCAGGTGGATAGGCCAATTTACAAAGGAAACTCTGCCGAAATTTTTGGAAAATTCGGGACTTGGAAAAGATTTTGTCACCTAAAGAGGGGGCGTAACTGTTGTGTGTGAATGAATGCAAGAATTGCAAAAGAGTTAATATTTCCGATGATTCGAATCTCCGCCGAAGCTTGTAAATGACTTGAGTTTAATATCATACTAACATTTCGGCATCACTTGAGTAATACTGATATGAGTGGTTGAAAGTGCTTTGATGAATGGCTTCGAGCTAAGTTGGGGAGGTTGTTATTGATTAACTGATTGCACTGTCGTGTGCTGTGTTGGCTCTGTCTCTAGGTATGTTGGGAAATTTTGATAAAGGTTATGGTGTTTCGTAGATATGAAGAAATACTAGGATGTTGTGAACTTATGTTGGTAAAGAATGTTCGGGGTATAGAAAAGAAAGATAGCTAATTGTATCCGTATGTAATCATGATATGCAGTGTCAGAGTTCTAATAAGGCACGAGTGGTTCTGTTCAATAAGACAGTTGAATTACAGCTGAATAAGGATGACTGACGCCCGAGAATTGTTTACGGTGTTCAAGATTTTACTTGTAACAGTTAGGTGTCTCAAAATTGTGCATGTGGCTAAAGATGGTGGTTTTGTTAGAAGAGATCGGTACTTGTGTTATATTATGTGAATGATGGGATTCTATGTAATCCGTATTGGAAGGTAATGATAACGAATTCAAATCGCAAGAGGTTCTTCAAAATAAAGTATTGTAGGATGTGATCCTTTTGGGAAATATCGAGAGAGTATTCAGTGGCCTATATGTCTCAGACCGTGTGGTCTTATGTACGAGTCTCGTGTGGAATGAGTTCATGTGTTATGGTGCTACAGTAGTGGCTAATATTAAATCAAAGATGAATCGGAAAGGAAACTGGGTAAATGGAACAACTTGTTAATAAACCGAAGCGGTATGATAAAGAATACGACTAATTCCTGGTATGTGGTTGAAGTAATGAGTCTTGCAGATATTGTGCAATAAAGCTTTTGAGTGCTGGCAGTCGTGTAACCCGATATGGGTATAATATGGGTATAAGGACTCAGTCTTGGCAGTTTTAACTTATGCAATGTGATTGGGAGAAAGAGTTTATGATGTGTTTTAATGTGGTTTGAAAAATGAGTGTATTTTTCCTGTTGGTATGCAAAGCTTGGAATGTGTAATGAGTTTTCTCTATATGGGATCATAAAAGTCCTTAACCAGTTGAGTGCGTCGATGTTTGCGGCGTAGGAAAGGGATAAGAATTTCCATGTTATTTTAGTATGGTATTGTATATGCGATGAGTTATGGAAAAGTTGATAATGGTATATTCTAGGTTTTGAGATCAGTTCATAATATATGGGAAGTCAATAAAATTATTGAGCAGCGCGGACAACTGCAGGTGAATTAAGAATCGATCTTTCTGATAATTTAAGAAAATGATACTGCTATTCTATTAACTTGGCAGGGAATATGATCCAAAAAGGACAAGGTAATGTAAAATGATGATATCCAGTTGTATAGTGGTATTCTCTTGTTGGATCGACTATAATAACTGAATCGTTGATGGCATAGTGAAATTTCTGAATGGCCGTCGTGGTATGAATGGACGCTTGATGTGCGTTATGTATTCGTACGGTGGAGTGTGGAACCAGGTATAGCGATTCATGTGTTATATATGTGTTGGAGACTAGAAGTCCTCGTAATCCGCCTATGTAGTGGTTGTATATCGCGTGTATCGACACCGTTTTGTGATTATTGGAAATCGGAAGCCCTAGTGGCTCTCTCTTAGCTTGATATGATGAATTTGGGTTATGATACCTTATTTCAGATTGGTTGACATAAGACAGGTCGTCTAGACAAATGTGATATGGACGAATGTCGGGAAATGACACAAATTGCGTAGCAGAGAGCATCAGAGTATGCTCCAACAGAGTAGTTGTACACAGGACCAGCGGACGGCTGGTAGGCATTGCTTTGTCAGTTGGACCTTAGTGGCGGATGTTAGTGTAGAAGTATCTAGCATTGATTAGTTCTGGTATTGAGGAACTTTGTCGGATGCGTTTCTTATGGCCAAACTTGAGGCTATATATGTTTATTATGATGAGCAACTTGACTCGACGCGTATTTATTTGACGAGGGTTACTTGGATCGGGTGGCACGCCGCCAGAGGTATGGTATCTAGATCGGGTGGCACACCGCCACGGGTATGTCATTGGAGCGGGTTGCACGCCGCAACAGAATATTGTGAAAATATAGTTAGTTATATGTTACCTGGTATACAATACCTCCTGGCTTCTGAGGAAGAGTCTGTATTGAGTATCGCTTGGCGAATGGCACAGCGGTTGTGTTCTTTCAGGATTCGATAGCATACGTTAATTGTTTTACCATGGGTGAGGTTGATTGCTTGGGTTCAGACCTAAATATGTGCGTGGCTGATCGTTTGATCTTGGTAAATTGGGGTGCTTCTTGAGTAATAATGTTTGGATAGAATCATGAATCGTGGCAAGGCCACGTGATGTTATGACCTTTCGAGAAGGAGTCATGTACTCTATTTCTATAATGCGAGACACGAACTCAGTTCTATGTTATGATGGCACAGAGGAATTGAATTACAGCTCTCTTGTTGAAGACAGTTGTCATGATTTGAGTATGTTCGGATGTCTCTATTGGAGCCTGTGTTGTGCTCATCGTGGCTTAGGCCGGTGTTGAGGTGTCATATCACCAGTGCGGTGTGTCATAATCGAAATGGTCGTTGGAGCCAATAAGGAATGTGAGTATATGTGATTTCAGCTGGTTAGAAAGGTAATACCGAGATTTGGGTCCGAAATCTGTTGTGGTATCGGTTAAAAGTGAAATGGATTCATGAATGGTTGACCTGAGAGATGGGTTCGATATATCGCATGTTCGGTTACCGTGGGCATGATATGAAGGTGTTGGAACAAGACTCTATCTAATGAAAAAGGTTTTTCAGTTGGTATTTGGTTATCGTGAGAAATTATTGTGATTAGAGACTATTGTCTCGAGCGATTAGGTTGTTTGATACATCATATGATCTCACCCGGAGTGGTGAGTGTGGGTTATTGCAGTGGATTCTAGTGTATCGTGAATATAGACATGGGATTAGCAATTGGTATATGATTTCGGAAAGTGCAATGTTGTTTATGGTTCAGATGGTCTGTGAGGTTTCAACTATATGGTATTGTCAGGCTTATGTGAGATAGGGTGACGTATGATCGCCCGAATATATGCTTGGTAAGGTCTTTTAGCTATGGAATTGCTTCCTGTACAACTCTGGGTACGCTCGAGGACGAGCGATTGTTTAAGTTGGGGAGAATGTAACGACCCGGCCCGTCGTTACGGGAATTACCACCCCGTTATGTTGAAATTGCATGTTTTATGATTTTATATCGGTGTTAGAGTCTATCGGGTGAGTTAGGAGTGAATTGGATTGAAAATGAGGCATATAGCCTTTTTGAAGGAAACTTGAATAAGGAAAGTCAACCCGGAGTTGACTATTTGGTTAGAGGGCTCGGAATCGGATTCTGAGTTCCGGGAGGTGATTTATGACTTAGGGGAGCGATCAGAATTGAATTTGGAGGCCCGGTGTAGAAATAGGCTTAAATTGGCTAAGGTTGAATTTGGCGAAATCCGAACGGTAGGTGATATTTTGATCCGGGGGTCGGAATGGAATTTCGACAGTTGCAGTAGCTCCGTTAGGTGATTTTGGATGTGCCTGCAATATTTCAGGTCATTCGGACGTCATTTGGTCGGGTTTTTGATCGAATGTGTAATTCGGAATGTTTTAAGGAATTTAGGCTTGAATTTGATGTGAATTATGGGTTTTGATGTTGTTAGACATGTTTTGAGGATTGGAGCAAGTTCGAATAAGGTATTAAGATGTGTTGGTATGTTTGGATGAGGTCCCGGAGGCCTCGGGGTGTTTTCGGATGGTTAAACGGGAGAAAATTGTGGAAAAATTGCAGGTTGGGATCCTGCTTCTGTTGTTTCCGCTCCTGCGGAATTTTGAACGCAGGAGCGTGTCCGCGGAAGCGGACGAGATGCGCAGGAGCGGCTGGTTACGCAGAAGCGGAAGTAATTCCGCTGAAGCGGCATCGCTGGTGCGAGCCAGTGATCGCAGAAGCGAAGGGGAGAAAATGGGCATGGTCCGCAGAAGCGGACATTCGACCGCTTGGGCGAGACCGCAGAAGCGGACAACGGTGCGCAGAGGCGGATGTTTCCGCAGAAGCGGAAGCTTCTTCGCAGAAGCGGAAGCTTCTTCGCAGAAGCGGGTGCGCTTAGAAGCGGAAATGGCCGGCTAGGCCTGGAACCGCTGAAGCGACCCTTTGGTCGCGGATACGGGTGCATAGGAGCGGAAAATATTCCGCAGAAGCGAAAATCGCTCTAGGTAAGTGTATCAGAAGTTAGAAAAATTTCAGAACATTTCACACATTTTGGGTCTCGGCTTTAGAGGCGATTTGGGCGATTTTAAAGAGAAATTCAAGGAAATCATCAGGTAATCATCTATGGACTTAAACTATGATTAGTATTGGTAATATTATGCAATTATATCATGAAAATGGAGGAATTTGGGGTAATTTATGGAGGATTTAGCCCTAGGCTTGGACTTTAGAAAATCAAGGTTTTGAATGGGCAAATGGAGTCCGAATTTGGTAAAATTGATATGCTTAGACTCGTATTGAGATGAGGGTTCCGAATATGTGACTTTCGTGATTTTTCGACAAGCGTACCGAAAGTCGGGTTTTGACAACTTTGGGAATTTTGATGTAAATTGAGTTGTATTGATTGGGTGTCGTCCCATTGGCCTAATTTGTTGTGTTTCTACTGTATTTGATCGGATTCTACGCGTGCGGAGCTTGATTCTCGTGGCAAGGGCATTGCGGAGTAGTCGTCGCGCCGTATTGAGGTGAGTAATATATGTGGGTGATGACCAGCGGGTTCGAAACCCCGGTATACCACTTTGTGACGTTGTATAGCGGCGAGACACGCACACTCTTGAGAGTGCGGGGTCGATCATGAACCGGAGACTATATATTAGTCCGACCTGTTGATACTGGTATTATTGGCTATTCTAGAGCCGTCGAACCTCCTTCTCGGATGGTTGCATATATATATATATTGTGATAATGGCCACTCTTGAGCTGAGGAACCCCCTTCTTGGGCGGTTGAGTATACTTGTGGGCCGTGAGCCAGTTATTGGATCCCGCGAGGATCGTTATCATTGTCTTATCATATAGACATGCTAGTTTACTACTAGTCCGCAGCTATTTTTGTTATTATGCTAATTCCAATCTCTGGAACTTGATATTACTGTTTTCCAACTGAAAAATGATAAAAGAGTTTTCAAAAACTACTTTTGAGCATGCGAGGCTGTATCTGCATATTAGCTGACTAGTAGTGGATCGGGCTGCACGCCGCAGCGAGATATATGTTGGATCGGACTGCACGCCGCAGGAATATCTCTATGAGATGTGCTTGGGCTGTAGGAGCCCCTCCGGGGTCTGAACCCCCACAGTGAGCACGGGTACCCAAAATTGGAGTCGGCTACGCGCCGTAGCGGTCATATCATGCATTGCATTGCATTTAGCTACATCTGCTAGCTGTTATGCTATTTATTGGTATTTGTTGGTACAGGTACAGTGAATATTGATTCTGTGACAGGGTAGCTGATTATAGCTTTACATAGTGCTTTATTGCGGATTTCTTATCTGCGCTGTCTTACCCTTGTTTATTACCACCGAGTCTGGCAGTACTCATTTTACTCCCTGCACCTTGTGTGCAGATCCAGGTACCTCTCAGCAGACTTGATTCGGTAGCTACTTGGAGGCATTGTGCGGGACAATCGAGGTAGCTGCAGCGTCCGCAGGACCTGACTCCCCTTCTAGCTGTCATTTCTTATCTTGTTGTCTTTCCTTTCCGCACTGAGTTGTTATAAACTTTATTACACTTATGTTCTTTAGAGGCTCATGAATCTTGACCCTTCGGTCTATGGGAGTTAGTATATTTTGGGACTTGGTCTCCCCGCTGTTGGTATAAATATTACTATTGTTTCATATATTTTGAAATGCTTAAATGGGTTAAAGAGAGCTTCTAGCTCCGTTGTTGATATTGATTGGTCAGGCTGGCTTAGCAATGTGCTGGGCGCCATCACGACCGGATTTGGGGTCGTGACAATCACATAGTGATATACCGGGATTTCGAACACGCTGGTCATCACCCACACCCATTACTCACCTCGACTCAGCTCGAAGCCTAGCCCGCAACGCCCTTGCAATGAGAATCGGCCTCCACGGGTGCATAATCTAATCCAAACCAATAGGAATACATCAAAATATGCTAAAGGAACTTAACCCAATCGAAAAAATCGAATTACACCAAAAATCAAAAAGTTGCCAAAACCCGACCCCCGGGCCTGCTTCTCGAAAAATTACAAAAGTTAAATTTTCAGAATCCTTATCTCGACACGAGTCCATACAATAATGTTTATCAATATCGGACTCCGTTTCCCAACTCAAATCAATGATTTTTAATAAATGAGGCTTAGAGCAAAAATCCTCCATTAATACACCTCCAATCTTCCATTTTCAGAGGTTTACATAATTTATCAATATACTAACACAAAATGAGTCCATGAGTGCTTACTTGATGAATTCCCCGATTTCCTCCTAAAAATCGCCTAAATCGCCTCTTAGTTCAAAGCCCCAAAAGTGTTATAACTCTGAAATTTCGAACCCTTCTGATATTTAATCACTGGCGCATTTTCGCTTCTACGATCCCAGACACGCTTCCGCGAGACCGCTTCTGCGGTATTTATGTCGCTTCTGCGACCTTCCACTAACAGACATTCATCACTTCTGCGGCTCAGGTCTCGCACCTGTGAGACGGCTTAAGCGGTTTCCTTTGGCTTCTGCGAAGCTCCCCCAAACGCCCAAATCCGCTTCTGCGGAACTCCTCTCGCACCCGTGATTCACGTCCAAGCAACGGTCGCAATCAATATAACCTGGTTTAATAAGTCCAAGATCGATCCCACAGAGAATTAACCTATCAATCACAACTTTCACAACCCAAGAGTACTTCCGAATCAAGTTCCCAAAATTTAGAATATATTTGTGTATGATTTTTCGACTAACTACTTGCAAGAATTAAAAATGCTTAAAAGAAAGAATTGAATGTTGAGTAAAAATAATATGGAGAAGGACTAAGGTATTGATTTCCCCTATTGATGGAATCCCTTATCGTTATACTCATACAAATTGTTAATATATTCTATCAATCATGAACGCTATGTGTATCATAACCCTCTCCCGAGCAATTACAATAATTTACTAGTGCACTCTCTCGAGCTACCCTAGCTAGCTTTAATTTGAATAGTTCACTTAAGATTGCACCCAAGACTTCGTTATTCCTACCACCGTCTTTACGCCTAAAGTTATAGATTCCTCCAATAACCTAGGTGTGGTGTTGTTCAACAATATACCTAAATATGCACTCTTTTCCAAGTTATGCACACTAAATAGGCACCGCTATTTGGGAGCTCTACCAATTAACTACAACAAGAATGAAGTTGAATAGAAATCTAAGTCACAATTTGTAATCACATAAACGATAAATTTATCACCCAATAGGTTCCATCAAAACCTTAGAAAAAGAATTAGCTACTCATGCTTGAGGAAACAAGAATAATAATTGAAATCAAAAAGAAATAATTGATATAAAATAAAAGAATGAGTTGAGAGGATTCTCTCTTACTAAATATCTTGCAAAAGTATTGAATTAAAGACAACATGCCTCTATTGGGCAAACTAGGAGTTTATATAGAGGTTTTAGGGCTTAAAAAACTAAGTTTGAATCCAATTAGGAGAACTGGGCACTGGCTTCCGCGGTTGGTTCGCGGCCGCGAGCCGACCGCGACAGTAAAACTTCAGAATGCCTTTTTATTCGTGGTTCATCCGCGACCGCGAATGAACCGCGGAGGAACAGTGCTGCGGCTTTTCCTCTGCTTTTTCCAGCTCTTTTCACCTTAGATCTTCTCTTGGCCTTTTAATCAACATATGACTTCAAAATAACTCTTCTTAGCATCCATTGCATCACATATACCTATAACACACAAACAAACACTAATCAAAGCATTTTGTCCTCATAAACAACAATAATACCATAACAAAAAGTGATTATTTAGGGCATAATTATAGTCAAATTCACCTATTATCAATACCCCACACTTAAACCTTTGCTCGTCCTCGAGCAACCTTAATCACACTTTAGGCCAATTAAAAAAAAACTTGTCTCTCCCAAAATATGTCACAAAAGCTATTATACATGAACAACCTAAGATATGCACAATCTTTACCTAACCGCAAACTCTCATGCCCGCACATTATTACTTACTCTACTTATTACCAAAAACTGGCAAATTTACTTTCTTCCTCTTGAATTACATGCCCTCACAAAATTTATTGAGAGAAGTTCCCACACAATAACAATTAAAAGACATGGAACTTATAGATATCGGAAAAATTCACTCACTCTCAACAAAGAACATTTATATGCATACAGACACACCATAGGCTTGCCCCTAGTGTAATACTCCACTAATCGAGTTATTCAATCATATATCAAGAGGTCTTTAAAGGTTGTAATGTTGGCTATGGGACAGGTAGGATACTTGTGGTTATAGTGACTAGCCTCCCGAAGCACTTTTCTTTTTCTTTTCATCTTCCCTTTTTGATTTCTTCCTTATGTCTCCCATAAACATTCCTTCATCTTTCTTTACTTTTAACCCCCACTTTTCTTTTGTTGAAGTAACTGGCCTTTCTAATTTTTACATATTCATTGATATATCTCTTTTGTCTCATTGCTTTGCAACATTATTTTGGACCAGTCCACTATTTTCTATCATTAATTCTTGATTTTCCCTTTTACAATTTCCCTTCACCCCACACTTAAACATTTGCATATTCATTACAATACAAGTGCTTCTAGGAGGTAAAGTAGAACATTATACATATTTGATAAACATTCAAGGGTTATCAAAGAATAGTCTTTAGGCTCAAAAGGGGTTAACTAAGATATAATGTACGGGTGAATTCATGTCTATTGGTATATAGGGTTACACAAAGAAATGCCTCTATCTTTTCTACAACCAAACAACTTCTATTTTGCTTTGAAAACACACAGGGCAAGTTCTAGGCATCATGTAAAACATACAACATAAGTAAAACCTCACACACACATGGCATGCAACTCATTTGGAATCCAGTTTATCTACAAAGTCCTATCGATGTTCAAGCAAGCATTATTGTGCAGTTTAACGCATATTGAGATTCTACAGTGAAGCCTGGAAGATACATTCTCAAATTCAATTTATGCTTTTGCTAATGTGCATATTCGGGGTTACATGTTGCCCTTTTACCTCTAATTCTAAGAAAAGAAAAATCTACCTAACCCGGTTCAAATAAAAACCCTTGGAAAAGAACCGTGATCAAAAGAAAAACCAAGGGGGAGATGATACACTACCTATAAAAAGAAATAAAAGAAAGAAAAATTCCTACGTGGACTACTTCCCTCAAGAGTACTTGTCCTAAATAGTCCGTCATCAGGGAAGAGTCCTCTACTCATATTTTTGGATTTTTAAAATTTTATGATTTTTTTGTGTTTTTATTATTTTATATTAACTACTACAACTAATATATACATCATGTACAAGATAAGTCACGCACCCCACACTTAATAATATGTCATGTCCCCATGACATGAATAAAAATTAAAGCACAAGAGGGGCAAGAAAACTTACCTGAGACTCACTCGGAGTCGAAGACGGTGGACGGGTCGACATGGCATGCTCATCCAAGTGCTCTAAACCATGCCATAAACCTGTTTTCTGACCGGGCTTGCCTTGTAGACATGGCGTCTAGCCGTGTGTGCAAGCCATCAACGGAGGTGTGCAGATCAGTAACCTCCTCCTCCATGGACCTAAGAATAGGTCGTGTGGACTCGGACCTAGACATACTTGCTCCACGAGGAGCAGGCCTAGAAGGTCCGGCTGAATCCGTGGAGTGCCTGGCCCGGGCAACCGGTACAGGATCGTCCTTCTCATCCAAGTCAATTGGGGTTGTGTCTCGTCCAACCCGGATTTGAGCATCTCTAAATGGAGCTTTGGGTAGTAGCTCACCATCAGTTGCAGTTACTAGGGTCTGATGGAGGAGACACAGTGTAGTGATAAGAGATGGGTAATAAAATCCCTTGGCAGTGAGGGATCCCCTCAATACCATCTCATCAGTAACTACGTGGGCGATATTAACATCCCGATGTGTTACAAAACACCAAGTCAAAAGTGCCCTATTAAAGTTAACATCCGTGTGTTACTCGAGGGCAAGATACGGTTGCAAATTATAGAGAACCAATATTTGGCTGTGTGTGTAAAGCATTTAAAGTGCAAAGTCTTATTTCTAATCCACACCGGGATGCCGTCTACACATAAGGCCTCAATTAGCATGTCCCATGTGACACCTGGCCTATCATGGTAATAGTCGACATCACTAGTGTGAATTGGTAGTCTAAGTACCTACCTAATAGTAGGAATATGGGCATTGACATCCTTACCTCTGACGAATACCCTCTGGGCCATCGCGTA
Source organism: Nicotiana noctiflora (assembly GCA_032618575.1). NCBI lineage: Eukaryota > Viridiplantae > Streptophyta > Magnoliopsida > Solanales > Solanaceae > Nicotiana > Nicotiana noctiflora. Next base: position 14,183 of record JASVEL010000296.1, on the reverse strand, counting down.
AGGAGCATTGGCGTAGAATTCCCGGACAAATATCTTGTTCACATTAGGAGGTGAGTCAAAGATGAACTACATCTCGTGCCTCCGAATCTCATCATATATTTCCGGCTTCTCTGAGCGGATAGCTATCCGGCCAACTTCTACCTCTTGGAGCCATTTCTTGACCGCTTTAATCTGAAATCCATTATCCGCTTCTTCGCAAGCAAACCTAGACTCATCATAAGTCGGTTGCCTTGAAGAGCTAGCACCATGTCGAGCTCTCTTTGGGGCCATGATCCTGCACAAATAAGATAGCCAAAAATTTTGTAAACCGTTAGTCATCGGAAGGCTACTCAGACTTCGCCATCCGTGAAATATCACAATTGACCATTTTTCATGCAATCGCCTCATACTCCTATATTTAGTTCTTTTATCTAACTATTTTACACATGCCTATTCAAGCACCCCACACTTACTTATTTGAACACTTCTAACATTACCCAATTGACTTAATCCATCCCCAATAAAATACACCATAACCAATTCATGAGTTGGGCATTATGTCTCCTAAAACTACATTCATCAATTATGATCAAGGATAATTTGCCCAACTTGGCTAACCAACCAACATGCATGGTCAAAATACTATTTGGGTCTCCAAATCATAAAATTAGCATCATAAACATAATTGAAGACCCAACAACCCATTCTTTACCAAACTTCCATCATATAACAAGGTTCCTTAGAAGAAATTCATAGAAAAATTTAATGTACAAGAAGAAACCAAGTAACATTCATGAATTTACCCTTTACTAACATTAACTAATTACTTCTACAAAATAAACAATCAAAAACTAGAATAAAAACAAAATAAAAGAGAAAAAGTAGAGAAACTTACAAGTTATAGCAATGGAGTAGTAAGGAGGAAGATGGGGATGATTTGGAGAAGAAGGGGTTGAGATTTTGTAGAGAGAAGGGAGAGGATTTAAAGTTAGAGAGAGAGAGAGTTTTGAGAGTGGGGGCGGCTAAATTGGATGGGAAAGAGGGGATGGTATTTTAGGGTTTAAAGAAGGGGGGGGGAGAAAATAAAAAAACACGTTATGTTTAACTGACCGTGGAACTGGCCGTGATTGTTCGCGGTTCGTTCGCGGCCGCGGATGGACCGCGAACAGTCGCGATTCAGAGGGGGCATTTTTTCGCGGTTGGTCGCGGCCGCGAATGGACCGCGGACAGTGCCCTTCTCTTAAATTTTTCTCAGTTGTTCAGCAAAATTTTGTTTTTTTCTTATTTTATTTTATTAAATACTACGAAAATAAAAATACTTAAAACATGTTTGTGGGTTGCCTCCAATGTAGCGCCTGATTTAACGTCGCGACATGACTCAACTTAGCTCATTTTAAGGCTCGCTAGACCTTTGAGGTTCATCCAACCGCAATTCTACCTTGTCCTCCATGTCATCCAGGCCTATGTAAGGTTTCAACCGCTGTCCGTTTACCTTGAATGTACGTGATCCATCCATAGTTTGAATTTCCACAGCTCCTGACTCAAATGCCGCAATTACCTTGAAGGGTCCTGACCACCTTGATTTCAATTTACCTGGGAACAATCGTAATCTTGAATTGTATAGTAGTACTTTTGTCCTTGCTTTTGAAGTTCCGCTCAACGATATTTTGATCATGAATCCGCTTCATTCTCTCTTTATATAATCTAGTACTTTCAAATGCCAGATACCGAAATTTTTCTAATTCATGCAACCCAGTTAGCCTTGTTTTACCTGCTTCATCCAAGTTGAGATTCAATTGTTTTAGTGCCCACCAAGCTTTGTGCTTTAATTCAACCGGTAGGTGACAAGCTTTCCCAAACACCAATTTGTACGGAGACATGCCAATTGGTGTCTTGAATGCTGTTCTATAAGCCCATAGTGCGTCATCAAGCTTTCTGGACCAGTCGGTCCTCGTGGCGTTCACTGTCTTAGTCAGTACACTTTTTATCTCCCTGTTGGAGACCTCAACTTGTCCGCTAGTCTGCGGGTTATATGGAGTGGCCACACGGTGTTTAACATCATACTTGTCCAATAACTCAAAGGCTCGGCTGCAAAAGTGTGTGCCCCCGTCACGGATGATAGCCCTTGGAGTCCCGAACCGGGTGAAAATATTCTTCTTCAAAAACCCCACCACCACCTTAGCATCATTGGTGGGTAATGCTGGAGCTTCCACCCATTTGGACACGTAGTCAACTGCAACAAGTATGTACTTATTGCCGTATGAGCTAATAAAGGGCTCCATGAAATCTATTCTCCAGACATCGAACACTTCAACTTGCTGGATTGGGTTCATTGGCATTTCATGACGCCGGGAGATGTTCCCGGTGCGTTGACATTCGTTGCAACCTTTCACCCACAAGTGTGCATCTTTAACCACCGTTGGCCAATAGAAACCGGCCTCAAGTATTTTGGCGGCTGTACGTATTCCTCCAAAGTGACCGCCATATGCTGAAGCATGACATGCCTGCAAAACAGAAGATTGTTCTATCTCGGGGACACATCTCCGGATGATTTTATCAAGACATATCCTAAACAAATATGGTTCATCCCAATAATAAAGCTGACTTTCACGAAAAAATCTTTTCCTTTGGACCGATGAGAGGTCGTGAGGAACAATACCACTAGCTAGGTAATTAGCATAATCAGCATACCATGGTGTTTCAAGGAGAGTGGTGGTGAACAGCTGCTCGTCTGGAAAGGTTTCCAGGATTTCCCCACCCCTCTGAAATTTCGGCTCCTTCAAGTCGTGACAAATGGTCAGCGTCTTCATTTTCAGTACCTTTCCTATCCCTAATTTCGAGGTCGAACTCTTGGAGAAGCAACACCTAACGAATCAGGCGCGGCTTAGAGTCCTTTTATAAATTAAATATCTTAAAGCTGCATGGTCTATGTATGCGATTACCTTTGATCCTATGAGATAGGACCGGAATTTGTCGAATGCGAACACGACCGCAAGCATCTCTTTTTCCGTCACTGTGTAGTTTAGCTGTGCTTCACTCAAAGTTCTACTTGCATAGTATATTGGATGCATCAGCTTGTCTTTCCTCTGGCCCAGCGCTGCCCCCACTGCATAGTCACTTGCATCACACATTAGCTCAAAAGGTTGCTCCCAGTCGGGGGCAATGATGATGGGTGCTGTGACCAACCTCTTCTTCAGTTCCTCAAAAGCAATCCTGTATTCATCAGAAAAAATAAAAGGGTGATCTTTTTCAAGTAACTTACAGAGAGGGTTTGATATTTTGGAGAAGTCTTTGATGAACCTCCGGTAAAAATCGGCGTGTCCAAGAAAACTTCTTATGGCCTTGACGGATGTTGGTGGAGGCAGCTTTGCAATGACATCAACTTTAGCATGGTCTACCTCAATGCCTTTGCTTGAAACCCGGTGCCGCAATACTATCCCTTCTTGTACCATAAAATGGCACTTCTCCTAGTTTAGCACTAAGTTTGTTTCCATGCACCGTTTCAGCACTCTTGTCAGATTGGCAAGGCATTCATCGAATGAATTCCCTACCACTGAGAAATCATCCATGAACACTTCCATAATGTCTTCCACCATGTCGGTGAAAATAGCCATCATGCACCTTTGTAATGTGGCAGGTGCATTGGATAGTTCGAATGGCATCCTCCTGAAGGCAAATATGCCATATGGGCATGTGAAGGAGGTCTTCTCTCTATCTTTGGGGGCTATGGAGATTTGATTGTACCCCGAGTATCCATCCAGAAAGCAAAAGTGGGACCTCCCTACCAACCTGTCAAGCATTTGATCAATGAAGGGAAGTGGGAAGTGATCTTTGCGGGTGGCTAGATTCAACTTCCTATAGTCCATGCATATTCTCCATCCGGTGATGGTTCTTGTTGAAATCAATTCATTGTTCTCGTTTTTCACTACCATCATGCCTCCTTTCTTTTGCACACATTGGACCGGGCTAACCCAGCTGCTGTCTGAGATTGGGAAGATTATTCCCGCATCTAGCCACTTTATTACTTCTTTCTTCACCACTTCCTTCAAGTTGGGGTTCAGCCTTCTTTGATGTTCCCTGGACGGTTTGTGTCCATCTTCCAGGAGAATTTTATGCATGCAATAGGCTGGGCTGATCCCCTTTATGTCTACCATGGTCGACCCAATAGCAGTCTTGCATTCCCTGAGTACCTGTATAAGCTTTTGGGCCTGCACATCTAACAAACTAGATGAGATAATAACAGGTAACGTGGAGCTAGGACCTAAAAATTCATACCTAAGATGTGATGGTAGTGGTTTAAGCTCGAGCTTTGATGGCTCTTCTATGGATGGCTTTGCTGGCGGGGTCTCTCTTTTCTCTAAGTGTAGAGGCTCGAACTCAAACTCTCTCTGCCAAAATCCCTTGCCTTCCAGAGATAGTACCCATTCAGCTAAACTTTCACCATTTACCTCTTCCATGTTCATCAGGCATGCTTGAAGTGGATCTTCAATGGCAAACTCTGCATCGTCGGTCTCCACTATCACATCAACCGCATCAATGAGAGAGCAATTTGCGAACTCACTGGGGTGCCTCATGGATTTTTGAACATTGAATATGATCTCCTCATCATTCAACCTCATCTTGAGTTCCCCAGTTTCACAATCAATTATAGCTCTCCCGGTAGCTAAGAATGGTCTTCCTAGGATTATGGGAATTTCTTCTTCGACCTTGCAATAAAGAATAACAAAATCGGCGGGAAACACGAACTTCCCAACCTGGATAAGCACATCATCTATAATACCAAATGGACGCTTAACCGTCATGTCAGCAAGCTATAAAAGCATAGAGGTGGGCCTGGCTCTCCCAATGCCAAACCTCTTATAAATGACTAAGGGCATGATATTAATGCTTGCCCCCAAATCACACAAAGCCTTAGTAAAGGCATAATTCTCTATAGTGCATGGGATGGTGAAGCTACCTGGATTAGATAGCTTCTCAGCAATGGGTTTGGAGACCACAACACTACAAGTCTGAGTAAGTGTTACGGTGGCCAAGTCTTGGAAATCAAATTTCCGCGACATCAAATCCTTCATCATCTTAGCATAACCAGGCATTTCTTTTAAAGCTTCAATTAAGGGAATGTTTACCTGGATTTGCTTGATCATTTCGAAGAACTTTTTGTATTGCTCTTCTTTCTGATGTTTGTCCAACCTTTGGGGGAATGGTGGTGGAGGCCTCTTCTTCCCAGGGACTTGGGACTTTTCTTTTTCTATCACTTTCTCATCAATCTGCTGCTTTACCTATTCAGCTACTTTCTCCGTTCCATGTTTTGCTTCTTTATTTTCAGCAACTAGCTGGACTGTGACTTCTGTCAACCCTGTGGACTGATCAATGGGAAATGGAGTAGGTGTCTCAGCATGTCTATCAATTTTCTCACTTTCATTCTCAGCATCCAGATATCTACCGCTTCTTAGAGTCACTACCATCATCTGCTTTGGGACTTGGTCCTTTGGGTTTGTTTGTGTATCTGCAGGCAATGTCCCTTGAGGACGATTATTGAGAGACATAGCAATCTGACCCACCTGTACTTCAATATTCTTGATGGCCGCATCATGTGCATCTATCCTCTCATTTGTATTGGCATTTGACCCAATTACCTACTGCATCATAGCTTCTAATCTTGCAAACCCATCGTCATGTCTACCCCAATGTGGTGGTGGAGGTGGATGATATCCCTACTGCTGATTGCCGAAATTCTGAGGTCTAAGAAATGGAGCCATGTTGTGTGGTGGCCTCATACCTGCTGCATTGAATTGTGGCTGGGGAGGTCTGTACTGCATTGGAGCCTGTTGGCCCCAGTTTTGATTACCTTGTCGCTGCCCTCCATAGTTAGCGACATAGTTCATATCCTCATGCTGATGATGATGTTCTTGGTCTGCAGCCCATGGATTACCTATGGGTTGGCTAATGGATGATGTGCATAAACCACCATTGGTAGTATCTACAATGTGAACCTGCTGCTTGACTCCTGATTCTCCCACCTTTTTTGTCAGGATGCTCATTTGTGTCAACAAAGTTGCCATGTTCTCCTCTAGAGTATTGGATGGATCCAGAGGAACTGAGTGTACTACTGGTGTGATAGGAGCATTCCTGGATGTCCACCCGGAATTTTGAGCCATCTTGTCTAGCAAATTTTGGCCCTCTCTCCAAGTCTTGCTCGGAAAAGCCCCACCTGCTGAAGCATCTACAATGTTCTTCATGCTGTCTGAAAGCCCCATGTAGAATATTTGGCCCAACATCTGCTCATGAATCCCATGGTAAGGACACATAACAAGCATACCCTTGAATCTGCCCCAAGTTTCATGTAATGTTTCCATTGGTTTCTGCTTGAAGCTCACAATCTCATCAATTTGTTGAGTTGTCTTGTTAGGTGGATGAAACTTGTTGTGGAATTTTTTGACTAACTCATCCCAAGGTGCAATGGAGTTTATTGGGAGTGAGTTTAGCCATATTTGTGCTTGCTCCTGTAACTGAGAACGGAAAGAGTAATAATCTGATAGCTTCCGGAGTTACATTCGGTTGCCTCTGTGTTTTGCATATTGAGAGAAAGTTCTTTAGGTGCTGCTGTGGATCTTCAACCTGAGACCCAGAGAATAATCCCTTATTTTGCAACAAGTGTAGCATGATGTTGGTAATCTGGAAAGACTCAGCTTGAATTGCTGGCACAACAATGGAAATTGCCAAATTATCCGCTGTGGGTTGTGCCCAATCATAAAATGCAGCTTCCTGTGCCTCCTGTGCTTCTTGCATATTTAGCCCGGCTTGCTGGTTTTGTTCGTTTACATCTCCCATGTCGAGGTCTAATTTGATTGGTTGTTGAGATTGTTGGATTCGTTTGATGGCTTTGTTACGTGCCCGGAAAGTTTGCTCGGGTCTGAGAGTCCTTCAATTAGTTCTCCAGTCCTTGCTGATTTTCTAGGCATGCACCTGAGTACCCAAGTCAACAACCGTCAAAATATTCAATGTAAAGTGTAGAAAGAACCTGAATACACAAGAATCTTGAAGTTCTGTCAATGGCAATTGATAATTCCGTTAATTCCCCGGCAATGGCGCCAAAATTGATTCACGTCCAAGCAACGGTCGCAGTCAACATAACTTGGTCTAATAAGTCCAAGATCGATCCTACAGAGAATTAACCTATCAATCACAACTTTCACAACCCAAGAGTACTTCCGAATCAAGTTCCCAAAATTTAGAATATATTTGTGTATGATTTTTCAACTAACTACTTGCAAGAATTAAGAATGCTTAAAAGAATGAATTGAATGTTGAGTAAAAATAATATGGAGAAGGACTAAGGTATTGATTTCCCCTATTGACGGAATCTCTTATCGTTATCCTCATAAAAATTGTTAATATATTCTATCAATCATGAACGCTATGTGTATCATAACCCTCTCCCGAGAAATTACAATAATTTACTAGTGCACTCTCCCGAGCTACCCTAGCTAGCTTTAATTTGAATAGTTCACTTAAGATTGCACCCAAGACTTCGTTATTCCTATCCCCGCCTTTACGCCTAAAGTTATAGATTCCTCCAATAACCTAGGTGTGGTGTTGTTCAATAATATACCTAAATATGCACTATTTTCCAAGTTATGCACACTAAATAGGCACCGCTAATTGGGAGCTCTACCAATTAACTACAACAAGAATGAAGTTGAACAAATAGAAATCTAAGTCACAATTTGTAATCACATAAACGATAAGTTCATCACCCAATAGGTTCCATCAAAACCTTAGAAAAGGAATTAGCTACTCATGCTTGAAGAAACAAGAATAATAATTGAAATCATAAAGAAATAATTGATATAAAATAAAAGAAGGAGTTGAGAGGATTCTCTCTTACTAAATATCTTGCAAAAGTATTGAATTAAAGACAACATGCCTCTATTGGGCAAACTAGGAGTTTATATAGAGGTTTTAGGGCTTAAAAAACTAAGTTTGAATCCAATTAGGAGAACTGGGCGCCGGCTCCGCGGTTGGTTCGCGGCCGCGAGCCTACCACGAACAGTAAAACTTCAGAATGCCTCTTTATTCGCGATTCATCCGCGACCGCGAATGAACCGCGGAGGAACAGTGCTGTGGCTTTTCCTCTGCTTTTTCCAGCTCTTTTCACCTTATATCTTCTCTTGGCCTTTTCATCAACATATGACTTCAAAATAACTCTTCTTAGCATCCATTGCATCACATGTACCTATAACACACAAACAAACACTAATCAAAGCATTTTGTCCTCATAAACAACAATAATACCATAACAAAGTGTGATTATTTAGGGCATAGTTATAGTCAAATTCACCTATTATCAACCCGCGATGCCGCTTCAGTGAAAAATCATCCGTTTCTGCGGAACTACCTTGCCCATCCTCAATCTCGCTTCTGCGAGCAATGATCCGCTTCTGCGGAGCCACTTCTACGGTTCCCCATCCACAGAAGCGAAACCTCTGCTGCAATTCACACTAGCAGTTGTAAATCTCCAAAATTCATCTGATTAACCCTCTGAAAGCACCCTGAGGCCCCTAGGGCCTCAATCAAAAATACAAATCCACTCTAAATTATCACACGAACTTGTTCCAATCATAAAAACACGCCGTCAAACACCCGAATCATCAACTTAAGGCCGATTCAAGCCTAAAATTCAACCAAAACTTCCGAAACCTACATTCTATCAAAAATTCGACCAAACGATGTCCGAATGACCCGCAAATTTGCATACATATCCGAAATCACCTGAAAGAAGCTACTGAAACTATCGAAATTTCATTCTGACTCCCGGATAAAAATCTCTCCTATCGGTCGGATTCCGCCAAAATTCCAACTTGGCCAATTCATGCCTATTTCTACACCGGACCTCCATATTCAATTTTGATCGCTCCCCTAATTCACAAATCACCTCCCGAATCTAACCGAATCATCAGAAATCGATTCCGAGCCCTCTAACCACATAGTCAACTCCAGATTGAATTTTTAGAAATAAGCTTCACTCAAACATGCTATATGCCTTATTTTCAACCATAATTAATCCCAATTCACCGGATAGACTCTAACACAGATATAGAAACATGAAATACATAAATAAAGGGGTAACGGGGTGGTAACTCTCTTGATGACGGGCTGGGTCATCACACAAATTCACATTTTGATCGCTCAAAGCTTGAAGTACAGCAATAATGAGATTCTCGGATAAATTGAACAGAAAGATGAATCTTCAATAGAATCAATGTAGCAAATGTCAATCACAGCCTCAACACAACCAGATTTTAACCCAGCAAATGATGGAAATCAACAAAACCAAGTACTCGACTATCTCAATGCAACTTCAACAGCATTTGATCACCAAAACCAAACAGAATCATCCAAATAACCTTAAAATTTATTTAATAACTAATGAAATAGTGAGATTTGGAGCTTTTCTACTGTTTTGATATTTTTGGATTTTTTAATTTCGAAATTTTAAACATGAATAGAAGAAGTTACATGACAGAATTTTAGATTGCAAAACTTGAAAAATAAGGCATATTACAACCTATTTATAGATTTAAAAAGGGAGAGAAATTTATATTTTAGAAAATATGAGTTAGTCCCTTTTCTTTCATGTTTTAACCCTTATTTTTTTATTATTTATTCATCTAACTACCCTTATTTGTGAAGAATTACACCTATTACCCCATCTAGAGCATTCTATCTTGGTATATTTCCATATTTGCCCCTACCTCACTTAGGAATCTACCCTATTGCCATTTTTCTCTACCCAAACTACCCCCACTTCCTAAGACTTATTACTAATATCCCATTTTGTATCTCTAAATTACCCTAGAATCCTAATCAGATTTACCAAATGACCTAATGCCCTTTTACCCTGAATTACTAAACTAATGCAACCTTAATTTTCAAAGGTAACCAGAATTTACCCAAATCCCCTAATGATTAACACTAAACAGAACTTAAACAATTGAGATGTCTAACACTTAAAAACCAAATCAGCTATAACTAATTATTATCAATATTCATTAACCCTAACAAACCCAAAATTTTACTACTTATTAACACTGAATAGCAATACGAAATATCAAAATTAATTGAAAGGATTAACTCTAACAAGTATAAAAATATATCAATCGACTGATTTCAAATGAAACGAACAAACCAATAAAAAATCATACTGAAAATCTGTTTACACTAATGTTAATATCAAATCTAATCTATTTATTAAACCCCAATTTATTAGTCAAGTTAGCAATCAGAATTTTATTAAAATCCTATTTTGATATTAAATCTAAAAGTATCAGATTTGATAACAATAAAAAAAATCCTAAAGTACTACATATTTTTTAATCAGAATAAGAATCAGTTTTAAAAAGAAAAGAATCAAACACATGTAAGGAACAAAAAAGAAAGAGAAAAAAGAAACTTATCTTTTCTTTATTTATTCGTACAGTCTTCTAGCCATTAGGATTCACAAGAAAGTAAAGGAGATGTTTGGCAGCAATTTCCCTTGAATTTTGACACACTGGATGATTTCGAATTCCCTATTTGAGCCGTTCCAGTTGTCTTTTAAGCTCAAGACTTACAGAATTAGGTATAAGAAGGCAAGACTGTGATTTGGTATGATTTTGAGCTGGGTAAGGTAACATTCGCGGGAGTTAGGGTTTCGGCGAAACGTTTATGAATATTTGAGAAGGTGGGCTATGTTTGACGGAAACAGATTCGAGGGGTGGAATCAGGACCTCAAGGAGGTCCGGTGGTGTTATTTGGAGGTTGATTGGTGGAGGCGGCATCCCCCGCCAGTAGGTTTCTGGCGGGCAGAAGAGGGTGGCGGCTAGGAGAGGAGAGAAAAAGAACAACTAAAAATGTTTTTAGGGTTTGTATGTATTTTGGAATATTAAAGATGTATTGATTGACACCAGCCGTTGGATTAAAAACTTTGGCAGTTCTGATCAATTGCTACTAATATGATGTCGTTTACTTTTGAATGAAAACTTAACTTGGTCCATTGGATTAAACTAATCAAAGGCTGAGATGGAAAGTACAATACGTCGTCTGTTCTATTGAGGAGATCAGTCTTTGGCCGTTAGATCAATTTATTTCAACGGTCCAGATTGTTTCACTAAAAACGTGGTCGTTTGGATTTATAGATGGGCTGACCGGGTGAGTCTTGTTTTTGGCTTGGGCATTTTTGTTTTGGGCTGGTGTAACAATCCGACCGGTCGTTTTAGAAAATTACGCCCGAATCCCTAATTTAACTGTTTCCCCTAAGTACATTTCTGCTATTGTGGTTTGCCCGGAGAGTCGGCCCTGAAATTTGGAGTATTTTGGGACACTTAGTCCCTAAATGAGAGCTTTTAAAGATAGAAAATGGTGCGTAACCGGAAAAGTGTAAAGATGATCTCGAAACAGAAATCCGATGGTTCCATTAGCTCCGTTGGGTGATTTCGGGGTTGGGAGCGCGTTCGGAATGTATTTTGGAGGTCCTTAGCTCAATTAGGCTTGAAATGCCGAAAGGTTGAAATTTTGGCGAATCCGAACGATAGGTGAGATTTTGATCCGGGGGTCGGAATGGAATTTCGACAATTTTTGTAGCTTCGTTATATCATTTTGGATATGTCCGCAAATTTTCAGGTCATTCGGACGTCGTTTGGTCGGGTTTTAGATCGAATGTGCAAATCAGAAAGTTTTAAGAAATTTAGGCTTGAATTCGATGTGAATTATGGGTTTTGATGTTGTTAGACGTGTTTTTATGATTTGAATAAGTTCGTATCGTGTTTTGGAGTATGTTGGTGGTTTTTGTTGGGGTCCCGGGAGCCTCGGGATGAATTCGGGGGTCCAAACGGACCAATTTGTGCCAAAAGGCACTGCTGTTCTGCTGTAATTATTGCAGAGCAATTTTGCTCTCCGCGATCGCGGAGATGGCCACGCGATCGCGTAAGGTGTGATGGTAACGTATCGCGATCGCGATGCCTAGGATGCGATCGCATAAGGGAAAAGCCCGGAGCTCTGCGATCGCAAGGTGGGGTGTGCGATCGCGTAAGTCTGGAGGTTGAAGCAGTGCGATCGCGTGAGGTTTTATGTGATCGCGTAGGGTAGTTTGGGGAGCCGGACGAGTTTGCTCTCCGCGATCGCGGAGATGGCCATGCGATCGCATAGGGTCGTTGAGTTGTGCACTGCGATCGCGTCCAGGATCACGCGATCGCGTAGAGGAAAATTAGGCCGCCCATATTTTGTGCATCGCAATCGCAAGCCCAGTACTGCGATCGCGTAGAGTAAAATGGCATGGCAGAGACTTTAAGTGCAGAACATTTCAGTCGCGGCCTAACACACCAAAACCGCCATTGTTGAGCTCCAAGAGAGGATTTTAAAGGGGAAATGCTGGGTTATCATCGGGAAATCATCAGGGATACTACACTTGTGGAATCATGAAATCCATGATTATTTCACTGAAATTGGAAGATTAAAGGTGGGTTTGAGCCCTAGGCCTAAATGTTAGAAAATCTTTGATTTGAATGGGCAAACGGAGTCCGATTTCGATAAATTTTACATGCACAGACTCATATTGAGATAAGGAACCCAAAAATATAATTTTCGTGATTTTTCGATAAGCGTACCGAAAGTCGGGTTTTGGCAACTTGTGGGTTTTGGTGTATTTTGAGTTATTTTGATTGGGTAATGCCTAATTGGCCTATTTTGATGTGATTCTATTGATTTTTATCAGATACTACACTTGTGGAGGCCGACATTCGTGGCAAGAGGGTTATTTCTTAGCGGTTTTGTACCGGAATTGAGGTAAGTGGCTTGTCTAACTTCGTGTGGGGGACTTTCACCCCTAGGATATTATTGTGATACTTTATATGCCTTGTACGCGAGGTGACGGGCGTGTACATGCGCTGGTTGTTGAACACATACTTTACTCAAAATGTTCAATGAGTGGTATTCCTGTTTTTAGCTGTTAAATTCGATATTCCTACCTGGTAGTAGTTAGAAAAGCATGATTAGATAGTATCTAACTGTCTAGTTGCTTAATTGACTTACTTGAGTTTTCTTGGTAATCGCTGGCGCTGTTCATCGGCGAAGTTATCGTTAAGCATATTATACTTCTCTCTGTGTATTCCTTTACTTGCTGTGGTTGTGGACTACGGGTTCGATTCCCGAGATCCTGAGATTATTGAAATATGGACTACGGGTTCGATTCCCGAGATCCTAAGATTATTGAAATATGGACTACGGGTTCGATTCCGGAGATCACGAGATTATTGAAATATGGTCTACGGGTGTATTCCATTACTTGCTGTGGTTATGGACTACGGGTTCGATTCCCGAGATCCTGAGATTATTGAAATATGGATTACGGGTTCGATTCCCGAGATCCTGAGATTATTGAAATATGGACTACGGGTTCGATTCCCGAGATCCTGAGATTATTGAAATATGGACTACGAGTTCGACTCCCGAGATCCTGAGATTATTAAAATGTGGACTACGGGTTCGATTCCCGAGATCTTGAGATTTACTGAAATGTGGACTACGGGTTCGATTCCCGAGATCCTGAATTATTGGTAGGGACTATGGGTTCGATTCCCGGAGATCCTGAGTTCTTGAGATATTATTGAGACATGGGCTGCGGGTTCGATTCCCGGAGACCCAGAGGTACTGAGAATGGGACTGTGGGTTCAATTCCTACAGATCCTGGATTTGTTTATTTGAATTGGTTATTTGTTGTTAGCTTAATTGTAGACAGTTGCAGTAATCATCTTAAATGTTGTTATTTCGGAAATTATTATCATTTAAACTGTTTATTTTGTTATCAATATTATATTATTGTTTCTCAGTAGGACCCTGACCTTCCTCGTCACTACTCCATCGAGGTTAGGCTTGGCACTTACTGAGTACCGCCGTGGTGTACTCATGCTACTCTTCTGCACACTTTTGTTGTGCAGATCCAGGTACATCAGAGCAGGCTCGTGCTAGGTGATTACCGCAGCTTTCTGGAGACCTCGAGGTATGATCTGCTACGTCCGTAGATCCGGAGGCTTTCCTTCTATTCTAAAAGTACTAGTTGACATTTTTCTTCATTTCGTTGTTAGATACTCTTTACATATAGAGCCACAGTTGTATTTCTCTTTTAGTCTGTGTTACCGTGGGGTTCCGGATCTTGGTAGTGTTTTATT
>JASVEL010000295.1:0-86561 GCA_032618575.1 Nicotiana noctiflora | reverse complement strand
ACTGCCTTCAGGACCCGGTATGGTCACTATGAGTTCCTCGTGATGTCTTTTGGGCCGACTAATGCCCCAGCAGCCTTTATGCATTTGATGCACAGTGTGTTCAGGCCTTATCCGGACTCGTTCGTGATTGTCTTCATTGATGATATTCTAGTATATTCTCGGAGTCGGGAAGAGCACGAGCGGCATTTGAGGACAATGCTTCAGATTATGAGGGAGAAGCAACTATATGCTAAGTTCTCTAAATGTGAATTCTGGTTGAGTTCAGTGGCATTTTTGGGCCACGTGGTATCGAGTGATGGTATTCGAGTAGATCCGAGAAAGGTGGAGGCCGTGCAGAGTTGGCCCAGACCCTCCTCCGCTACTGAGATTCGCGGTTTCCTTGGTTTGGCGGGCTATTACCGTCGTTTCGTAGAGGGGTTCTCTTCGATTGCAGCACCTATGACTAGATTGACCCAAAAGGGTGCCCCTTTTCGGTGGACAGACGAGTGTGAGGCGAGCTTTCAGAAGCTCAAGACAGCTTTGACTTCGGCCCCTATATTGATGTTGCCTACAGGTTCGGGGTCCTATACTGTATATTGTGATGCCTCACGAGTTGGACTCGGTGCGGTATTGATGTAGAACGGTAGGGTGATTGCCTACGCGTCGAGACAGCTGAAGGTGCATGAGAAGAATTACCCTGTTCATGATTTGGAGCTAGCTGCCATTGTTCACGCCTTGAAAATTTGGCGTCATTATTTATATGGGGTTCCTTCTGAGATCTACACTGATCACCGGAGCTTGCGACACTTGCTTAAGCAGAAGGACCTGAATATGCGTCAGAGGAGATGGTTGGAACTACTGAAGGACTATGATATTACTATTCTCTATCATCCAGGCAAGGCTAATGTGGTTGCTGATGCCTTGAGTCGTCGGGCAGAGAGTTTGGGGAGTTTGGCATATCTGCCAGCTTCGGAGAGGCCTATGGCGATGGATGTTCAGGCTTTGGCCAGGCAGTTGGTTAGACTGGATCTTTCGGAGCCCGGCCGGGTTCTAGCTTGTGTGGTTTCTCGGTCTTCTCTATTTGACCGCATCAGGGAGCGTCAGTTCGACGACCCTCATTTGCTTGTCCTTCGGGATAGAGTTCGGCGTGGTGATGCTCGAGATGTTACCATCGGGGATGATGGAGTTATGAGGATGCAGGGGCCGTATCTGTGTGCCCAATGTAGATGATCTTCGAGAGCTGATTCTAACAGAGGCCCATAGTTCGCGGTATTCCATCCATCCGGGTGCCGCGAAGATGTATCAGGACTTGAAACAGCATTACTGGTGGAGGCGGATGAAGAGGGATATAGTTGATTATGTTTCTAGATGCCTCAATTGCCAGCAAGTGAAGTATGAGCATCAGCGTCCGGGTGGATTGATGCAGCGGATTGAGATTCCAGAGTGGAAATGGGAGCGCATCACCATGGACTTTGTATCTGGACTTCCACGGACTGTTAGGAAGTTTGATTCCATTTGGGTTATTGTGGATCGGCCGACCAAGTCCGCCCATTTTATACCGGTGAGCACTACTTATTCATCGGAGTGACTGGCAGAGATCTATATCAGGGAGATAGTTCGGCTGCATGGTATTCCAGTTTCCATCATTTCAGATAGAGGCACTCAGTTCACTTCACGGTTCTGGAGAGCTGTACAGGAGGAGTTAGGTACTCGGGTGGAGCTGAGCACAGCATTTCACCCCCAGACTGATGGGCAGTCCGAGCGCACTATTCGGATTTTGGAGGATATGCTCCGTGCGTGCGTGATTGAGTTTGGAGGTTCATGGGATCACTTCTTGCCACTGGCGGAGTTTGCTTATAACAACAGCTACCAGTCTAGTATTCAGATGGCACCGTATGAGGCCCTATATGGTAGGAGGTGCAGGTCTCCCGTGGGTTGGTTTGAGCCGGGCGAGGCCAGGTTGCTAGGTACTGATATGGTTCAGGAGGCTATGGACAAGGTCAAGGTGATTCAGGACAGACTTCGTGCGGCCCAGGTCTAGACAGAAGAGTTATGCGGACAAGAAGGTTCGCGATGTGGCTTTTATGGTTGGTGAGCGGATTCTGCTTCGAGTCTCGCCCATGAAAGGCGTTATGAGGTTTGGAAAGAAAGGGAAGCTGAGTCCTAGATTTATTGGCCCTTTTGAGATTTTGAGGCGTGTTGGGGAGGTTGCTTATGAGTTGGCCATACCTCCCACCCTAGCCGGAGTTCACCCCGTATTTCATGTCTCCATGCTCCGGAGATACCATGGTGACCCGTCGCACGTGTTGGATTTCACATCCATTCAGCTAGACAAGGATCTGTCTTATGTTGAGGAGCCAGTAGCCATTCTAGACAGGCAGGTCAGAAAGCTAAGGTCAAAGAACATCGCTTCGGTAAAGGTTCAGTGGCGGGGCCGGCCGGTCGAGGAGGCGACTTGGGAGACCGAGCAGGATATGCGCAGCCAGTACCCTCATCTTTTCACTACTCCAGGTATGTTCTCTATGCTCGTTCGAGGACGAACGAATCTTTAAGTGTGGGAAGATGTAACGACCCGACCGGTCGTTTTAGAAAATTACGCCCCAATCCCTAATTTAACTGTTCCCCTAAGTTCATTTCTGCTATGGTGGGTTGCCGGGAGAGTCGGTTCTGAAAAATTTGAGCATTTTGGGACACTTAGTCCCTAAATAAGAGCTTTTAAGCTAGAAAATGGCCCGTAGCCAGAACAGTGTTAAGACAATCTCGGAACGGAAATCCGATGGTTCCATTAGCTCCGTTAGGTGATTTCGGGATTGGGAGCGCGTTCGGAATGTATTTTGGAGGTCCGTAGCTCAATTAGGCTTGAAATGCCGAAGGTTGAAATTTTGGTGAATCCGAACGATAGGTGAGATTTTGATCCGGGGGTCGGAATGGAATTCGGACAATTTCTGTAGCTTCGTTATGTGATTTTGGATATGTCCGCAAATTTTCAGGTCATTTGGACGTCGTTTGGCCGGGTTTTGGATTGAATGTTAGTTTTGTAAGTTTTGAAGAAACTTAGGCTTGAATCGATATGATTTATGGGTTTTGATGTTGTTAGACGTGTTTTTATGATTGGAATAAGTTCGTATCGTGTTTTGGAGTATGTTGGTGGTTTTCGTTGGGGTCCCGGGAGCCACGGGATGAATTCGGACCATCAAGCGGGCAATTGGAACTTTGAAATTTCTGCAGAAAATGCAGCAGCAGTGCAGCAGACGTTAAGCCTACGCGTTCGCGTGGCAGTGGCCGCGTTCGCGTAGGCATGGTAGGGCAAAGCATCGCGTTCGCGTCCCTTGAGTCGCGATCGCGTAGAAGGGAAAGAGGAAGCACCGCGTTCGCGTCCCAGGTGTCGCGTACGCGTAGAAGAAAAAAATGGTTGACTGGAAGGTTGTTCTTCGCGAACGCGTGGGTGTCGTCGCGTTCGCGATGAGGAAGGGAAATTGTTCTTCGCGGACGCGTGGGGATCGTCGCGTTCGCGATAGGTAGTATTCGCAGGTCATCGCGAACGCGTGGGTTACTTCGCGTTCGCGTAGAAGAAGTTGGACTGTTCATCGCGAACGCGTGAACAGTAACGCGAACGCGATGAGCAATGGGGTCTGGCAGTGAGCTTAAGTTCAGAACATAACACCCGCGACCCCCATACACAAAGACGCCATTTTTGAGCTCCAAGAGAGGATTTTGAAGGGGAAACGTTGGGATATCATCGGGAAATCATCGGGGGTAAGTTTCTTGACCTTAATTCGTTGGTTTATCATGAAATCCGTGATTATTTCACCGAAATTGGAAGATTAAAGGTGGGTTTGAGCCCTAGGCCTAAATGTTAGAAAATCTCTGATTTGAGTAGGCAAATAGAGTCCGATTTTGGTAAATTTTATATGCCTAGACTCGTATGGAGATAAGGAACCCGAAAATATAATTTTCGTGATTTTTCGATAAGCGTACCGAAAGTCGGGTTTTGGCAACTTGTGGGTTTTGGTGTATTTTGAGTTATTTTGATTGGGTAATGCCCAATTGGCCTATTTTGATGTGATTCTATTGATTTTTATCGGATTCTACACTTGTGGAGGCCGACATTCGTGGCAAGAGGGTTATTGCTTAGCGGTTTTGTACCGGAATTGAGGTAAGTGGCTTGTCTAACCTCGTGTGGGGGACTTTCACCCCTAGGATATTATTGTGATACTTTAAATGCCTTGTACGCGAGGTGACGGGCGTGTACATGCGCTGGTTGTTGAACACATACTTTACTAAAAATGTTCAATGAGTGATATTCCTGTTCTTAGTTGTTAAATTCGATACTCCTACCCGGTAGTAGTTAGAAAAGCATGACTAGATAGAATCTAATTGTCTAGTTGCTTAATTGACTTACTAGAGTTTTCTTGGTAATTGCTGGCGCTGTTCATCGGCGAAGATATCATTAAGCATATTATACTTCCCTCTGTGTATTCCTTTATTTGCTGTGAAATATGGACTACGGGTTCGATTCCCGAGATCCCGAGCTTATTGAAATATGGACTACGGGTTCGATTCCCGAGATCCTGAGATTATTGAAATATGGACTACGGTTCGATTCTCGAGATCCTGAGCTTATTGAAATATGGACTACGGGTTCGATTCCCGAGATCCTAATATTATTGAAATGTGGACTACGGGTTCGATTCCCGAGATCCCGATATTATTGAAATGTGGACTACGGGTTCGATTCCCGAGATCCCGAGATTATTGAAATATGGACTACGGGTTCGATTCCCGAGATCCTGAGATTATTGAAATGTGGACTACGGGTTCGATTCCCGAGATCCTGAGATTATTGAAATGTGGACTACGGGTTCGATTCCCGAGATCCTGAGATTTATTGAAATGTGGACTACGGGTTCGATTCCCGGAGATCCTGAGTTATTGAGATATTATTGAGACATGGGCTGCGGGTTCGATTCCCGGAGACCCAGAGGTACTGAGAATGGGACTATGGGTTCAATTCCCACAGATCCTGGATTTGTTTATTTGAGTTGGTTAATTGTTGTTAGCTTAATTGTAGACAGTTGCAGTAATCATCATAATGTTGTTATTTCGGAAATTTTTATCATTTAAACTGTTTATTTTGTTATCATCATTATATTATTGCTTTTTCTCAGTAGGGCCCTGACCTACCTCGTCACTACTCCATCGAGGTTAGGCTTGGCACTTACTGAGTACCGCCGTGGTGTACTCATACTACTCTTCCGCACACTTTTGTTGTGCAGATCCAGGTACATCAGAGCAGGCTCGTGCTAGGTGATTCCGCAGCTTTCGGGAGACTTCGAGGTATGATCTGCTACGTCCGCGGATCCGGAGGCTTCCCTTCTACTCTAGTAGTACTAGTTGACATTTTTCTTCATTTCGTTGTTAGATACTCTTTACACATAGAGCCACGGTTGTATTTCTCTTTTAGTCTGTGTTACCGTGGGGTTCCGGATCTTGGTAGTGTTTTATTTATTGTGTGACGGATGTATGTGCCAAGCGGCACGGATTACATACCTTTTATGTTATTTTCCGCTGTTTCTTATTTTAGCATTTTATAACTTGTATATTCCGCAACGTGTTAGGCTTACCTAGTCGTGGGGACTGGGTGCCATCACGACATGTTCACAATTGGTGAACTAGGGTCGTGACAATAATGGTCTCCCTAAAAAGGGAAATTAGTAAAAATCCTTAACCAATAGGGACACTTTGGTAAAAGCCTAGGAATAGATTAAAAAAGAACCTTCCAGCACATGCTGGAATGGATCTTCTAACAGAAAATGGGGTCTAAGTGTAGATTTAGTAATTTTGAAGGGGGAGGAAATGGATTTAACTCCTATTCTTTCCCCCCAAGAAATCTGCCATTTCAATACCTATAAATACCCCCTAAAAGAGTTGATTGAGGGCTGGTTTTTCAATAGAGAAATTCAGAAGGAAATATAATCGTTAATAGCAAGTAGTTTTCCTGCATTTTTCGAGTGAGAATATCTGGTTTAGCTACCTGTTCTTGTGGTTTTCTGCTCGAGTTCTACTTGGATCTCTTATATTCTTGTTGCTGTGGTTTTCTGCTCGTTTGGGATTAATCTTACACTATTGCATGGTCTGTTTGAGTCTGTTGCTGATTATTTGCTCTTAATCCCCTAGAACTCATTGGCTTCACTTTGTTGATCCAGGTACATTTTCTGTTCAATCGAAGATGTAATGATGAATTGCTGAATGAAAAAATGAAATTCAAGTGCTGAATCATCTTTTTTTTTTTTTTTTTGTATATTTAGCTTATTCTTTTCGTTAATAGTTTAGTATGATCTGATATGTAATTTAAATGTAGTTTAGTATGTAGGAGTAGAAAAACAAAAACAAAACAGTGTAATAGATAGACTAATAGTGGTAGTGTAGTGTAGATAGTACATCACTTAGTTAAGTAGGTAAGACCCTTAAAATAAAGTTAAAAGACCATCACATGAACTAATAACAACAAGCTCATAATGAAACTATCAACCATGGTCGCGTAGTTAGTCCGTTTCCATAGATCAATACCTAGATTTAAGTGAGTTAAGAAAGGAAGCAACTAGAGAAGGTAATAACTAAAATGAAGTAATAACTCAATTAAAACCATATTTGTGATATCAAATAAGCTTGGCTCGTACTAATATCAGTAGTTAATCACGTATGTGAACTCGTATATAGATACAAATAAGTTCAAAAAGGAAGAATAGTTAACAGAAGTAATGAGGCATTTGCAACTGGGTATGTGATAATGAATGAGTACAAATCATAGAAAATCCAGTAACATGATCTCGTATATATGTCATTAATCAATTGGCCTTAGATAATCTGGTAAGTATTTGGACTATTTAAATAATACCTCACATAGTTGAATAGCTTTTTCTCTTAATTTATTAGTTAAGTAGTTTCAATGCTGGTATAAGTAATTTAGCAAAAAATAAAAGAATAAAAGTAGTTGGTTCTCATATATATGAGTTAATTATAATCTAGAATTAATGTTGATCATCTTGTATAGTGGCTTCCCTTTTCTGATAAATAAAAGCATTTTGATTTCATTCTTAGTCTTGTATGCCTGTTTTACCATGAAGTTTACATTTCTGCTTTCGTTATCTCAAATGGGTCTGGGCCTGATATATGGCGTGGGCCTGGACTATGTTCGCAAGTTTGATGGGCCGTGGACTGAAAGCCCAAGCTGGATCTGGGTCATTAGGACCTGGACGTGTTTGATATTACACTAAGTCTCATTCCAGAAATCTAGGCCCAATAACAACAGAAATAACATGGGCCTGGACTCGTTTTTCAGAAATGTTAGTAAAAATGACTAAGGAAAAAACATGTATAGAAAAATATAGTAAAACAATAGGATTGAACTATTAAAACTTAATTGGGACGAGCCTCACATGACACCAAATAGTGGGCCCCCCTTTAGTAACAAAGTAAAAATATAAATAGAACCGGGAAAGCTATTAGTAAATTTCTTAGCTTCTCCCAAAAGAATTAAAAGCCGATAGACTCTATTAGGCACGATTAAATACACCTTCCCTAAATACGAGTGTACACTTGGTGTGACTCAAATCCCAAATCCCGGCAAAGCCGAAATGTACTAAAGGTCACAGGCGTACTGGTTGCAGTGTGATTTGAGGTGCATTTTTGCGATGTCGCAATTCTTTAAAATATTAAAAGTAAAAGCACATACGTATTGTTAAAATCTATAACAAGTCAAATAAGATTGAGGATGACGGTTGAGCGACCGTGCTAAAACCACGTAATCCGGGAATGCCTAACACCTTATCCCTGGTTAACATAGTTCCTTATCCAGGTCTTTGTTTCGCGGACTGTAATAACAGAGTCAATTTCCTCGGATTCGGGATTAACCGGTGACTTGGGACACCATTATCTTCCCAAGTGGCGACTCTGATAATTAAATAAAAATCCCGAACCGATTGTCCTTTATGTGAAAAACTTCCTTCCTCTTTATTGTTATATCCGCCTCGGGTATTTGAACACTGAGGTATACCCTACGTATCTTTCCGAACGGATCGGTACCAGAGCCTTTTCAGGTGTGGGGTAGTAAAAAGGGAGGTGTGACAACTCTGGCGACTCTGCTGGGGACACCAACCCAGAACTTCGGTTTCAGGATTTAAGAACTCGAGCTCCGTAGAATCGCTGTCCTCGATATTATTTGACTTTGTTATATGATTTGAACAATGTGCTACATGTTTACCGCTTTGATATTGCGTGAACTGTATATATAAAATTGTGCTGAAAACCCTTCTCTTCTTACCTACGAGGATGTGCTTACTGGTTGAGACTCCCCTTTCTATTAGTGTCATTCCCAAATAAGAAAAAGAGGCCGGATAAGTTACGAAGCCGATTGACTCCGCGAGTCACCGGTACGTAGCCCCCTACTCGATCCGAGTTGTCCGCTCGGGTACACGGTCTAGCACTTTATGAAACCATAAGATGTTGAACATAGATCTAGGACGATTATTTGCATCATATCTGACTTAGGGGACTCAACACAGGGGTTGGGTCTGTCTAGGACAGGTGACCCGGTGATTAAAAGACCGAGCATATTATGTGTTGCATTTTATTGTCTTCGATCGTTATGCGGACCGGCAAAATTCCCAAGGATAGAAAAGAGTGTTCAAAAAGAGAGAAATGAGAACTATGAAAAAGTATATTTGGAAAATCTAAAAAAACATTGAAAAAATGTGG
Organism: Nicotiana noctiflora; assembly: GCA_032618575.1. NCBI lineage: Eukaryota > Viridiplantae > Streptophyta > Magnoliopsida > Solanales > Solanaceae > Nicotiana > Nicotiana noctiflora. The sequence goes on along the minus strand of JASVEL010000295.1, from coordinate 77,825 downwards.
CTTTGATGTTGAAATCATTGGTCGACTAATCTGACCGAATTACGCGGGTTTGATTCTCGCCATTGGGCGGGATACGTAGGCAACCCTTGAACGGGTCCAACCACATTTTTAGAAAAAAGACCAAAAATATTTTTTGTTTCAAATAAAAGAAGTGATCGCTATTTTTGGAAACGACCGAATGTTCCGAAAGGACGGCGGAAGGCTGTTTTGGCAAAAATGGCCACTTCGAGAGTCGTGTCTCTTTCTTTTTCACAATTCAAAAATGAAATTTTGCATTGAAAAATATTTTTCTTTTTTTATAAATAAAATCGCCTTAATAAATGTGCAAGATGAGCACAATACAAAATGAACCTTTCGCTTTAATGAATAAAATCCCTTTGGAGCTAAGACTATGGTGGAACGACATGGGAATAGAAGGTCAAAACTGGATCAAAGGCTACTTAAAGGATCTCATAGGCTTATTGGACATAATTCCCCGAGGCGACATAATCAGAACACTTGTCACATATTGGGATCCTGCACACAATGTACTACATCTTCCGAACTTTGAACTCACTCCCACTCTGGAGGAAATTGCTTTCTACATAGGGAAGAACGAGGTCCCCTTGAAAGAAAAATACCCGGTGGCCCCGAGAGCAGTAACGGTGCACCGCTTCTTGGACTCTTTGAAAATTGCTAGAAACGTCCACAACGAGGATTTAGCCAACGAATTTTTCTTCCTGAACTTCATATATAGCAGATATGTACATGTTGGGGGTTTTAACGACTCCACGAACAAGATTTGTAGCAAGTCCAACCGAGCAAAATGGGAGGAGCATCGACGGTTTTCTTTCTTAGTGGCGTTTCTCGGGATTATCATATTTCCGAGAAAAGGCGGGCATATTGATATAAAGGTTGCTGGAGTAGCAAACACTTTGGTTGTACAAGACAATTGTACTCTAGCTCCAATGATTTTAGCATACATCTACCGTGCCTTGACTACATGCAAAGCAGGATCCAACTTCTTTGAGGGATGTAACTTGATTTTGCAAATATGGCTGATAGAATATCTATGCCATCATCCTTCGTTTTCAAGATACGGGCCGACCAAAAAAATGTGCCTCGAAGAATTTTACACGAGAACAAAAGACGTTAAGCTGCCGGAGAGAGTAAAGGATTGGATTTCGCATCTACGATCATTGACCGACGGCCAGATCGATTGGGCATATGATTGGTTGCCCCTCAACAAGGTGATTTATATGCCGATAGAAGAGTCACACTTTTTGATCATGGGTTTGAAAAGTATCTAGCATTAGGCCCCATACAGGGCCCTGCGACAGCTTGGTAGATGTCAAGTGATACCAAAGGATGGGGACCTCAGTTCGTAAGTGATAGAGATTATCCCAGACGGGCAATTCCCGGAAGCAAAGTTCTGTCAGATTTGGAATGAATGTCAGAACTTGAATGTAGAGACTTGTGTGCAGAATAGAGCTCGGGGTGAAGTGTCGTCAGGGTATTCTGCATGGTATCGACGGGGTATTAAGCATGACAGGCCATCGAAGAGACCTTACTTGCAATATCTGGTGGAGAAATCTAAGGAAAATAGGATTGGGCGGCCAAAGAAAGTGACTATAAGGCCAAGATCAGTTTGCGATAAGAATGATTGAGAAATCTCCAGTTTGAAAGCAGTTTGGAAGCAACATCAGACGAAGGAGAGAGAAGGCAGCTGAAAAGTGAAAACGAATCTCTGAAGGCTTAGGTTGCTAAGATGAAAATTGCATCCGAGACCCCTGTTCGCTTGGCCCGAGACGAGAAATTGATTGAAACTCTTCGGCGCAAAGTGAATGACTACAACTTCGACTTAGACAAAGCAGAAAAGGAGTTAGTCAAGGCTCGGAAGCAACTGGCCAAAGATGCCGAGGAAAGAGCCAAGTTGGTTCAGCAGCTACAGGATAAGCATGAGTTTGAGGTAGCTCGACTGAGAAAGAAAATCGTCACAGCCACTGTCAAAAGTAACAAGATCATCAAAGATCTCTAAGAAGAAAGAGAACATTGTTACACGACTATGGCTCGGCTAGAGTTTGAGCTACAACAAATACAAAAGGAGAACCAATGTACTTTAGATGCTCGCACCGAATAGATCAGCTGATTACTTCAAGATAAAGGGGTTATTCGAGAAAGAATTGTTCATATTACTCAGTATATCACCCGGAAGAGCCAGCTATGTGAAAACATGTCCCGGGCACATTTGTGTTAGCTGTGAAGTTCTTTGTGCAGCAAGTCATGTCCGACCTAGATAGGTTCCAAAAGGGATTAGCATATAGGCCCGAGGCAAGACCGAACGATGTCTCGCGGGCACTAGGAGCATTAATATATTCATAGGGCATGCATTCTGTATTCATATTTTCTTTGCATTAGTAGCACAATACCATCTTGTAAACCGATGTTTTTGAACTATCAATGAGAAATCAAAAGTTGTTGTCGATCCGTTTGCTTTATGTCAATTTGTATTCACGATAGGCAAATATATAGGAACATAAATCAATAAAGAAGTTAAGAAAAGAAGAAAAAGAAAAAAAAAGAAAAAGAGAGAAAAGAAAAAGAAAAAAAGAGATAAAAGAAAAGAAAAAAAAAGAAAAAAGAAGAGAGAAAAGAAGAAAAAAGACGAGATTGGTCCAAAATAAAACAAAGGCCGGGATAATGCGTGACGATCGAAGGAAAAAATTTGATTATTCCAAATCGTTGCATCTTATCTCTTTATATGCTAACCACTAACAGGTGTTGCTGTTTAGGAGAACCAGATTCTAGCTGGCAACTGGCATCCTGGCTACTCATCCCTACAACACAAGATATAAAACAATAACAAAGGCCGTATCTCAAGAAAGTGAACCAACAGTCATGGACCCCGTCCAAGAAGAGGAAGTTGTAAGGCCCCGTAAAATTTGTGTGCATAAAACCTGGTAGCTGTGGTGTTATGGTCCGAATAATGTGTTAGGAATGCGTAGAATTCTTCGCGGCTCGCAAGCTCGCCGCGGTTCGGACCCTTGGTAGTGATTTAAGTGTCAAAAATGTAGAGAATAAAGTTTTCCGGAAAAGTGTCAAATATGCGGTCAAGAATGCGACCGCAAACCTGTTATGCGGACCGCATTCTTGCCGCAAAGCTTAACAGAAGCCTTCCAAAAATCATGTTGAAAATGCGGTCGATATGCGATCGCATAGTGAATCTGCGGTGCACTTTGCGACCGCAGATCAAGAATGCGGACCGCATATTGGTCGCATTCTGTAACAGAACCTGTGTAATTTTGAGGCCATTCTGCGGTCACTACGCGGACCGCATGTTGATTCTGCGGTCGCAAAGTGCACCGCATAATTGACCCGGTCCAGGATTTTTGAAACATTTTGACCCGATCTCTTCTTTAATATAACACCTTTCTTCTTCATTTTATCATATCATCTTACCAAAATTAGAGAGAGAAGAGAAGGTTTTTAGAGAGAGAAATCTTTCATCTTCAAAGATTGTTCCAATCATCTTAGTTCAAAGGATTCTAGGGAAAGGATTCAACTTCCCCAATCTTTTCAAGGTAAAAACCCTAACTATTTTCTTTGATTTTCAGTTTTAAATTGGGTAAAGAGAGGTTTGCATATAATAGCTTTTGAAAATAGAATTTTTACACTCATGCATGATTATTGAACTTGATTTCTAGTAAAAAGAAGTGAGTAGAAGTAAGAGTCTTCAAGAACAAGGTTGACAAGAGTAGGATATCTTGGGTAAGCATAAAGTAGGAAGAAAACTCATCACCAGGTATGTATGGCTAATTTTGATTCTTGTGAAATCGCCTATATGAGTGAAATTTGTTTGGTTAGTGTTAAGTTGACAAATTGTGTGAAATTCTCAAAGTTGTTGTTGAAATATGAGTGATGTGGTATAGAATATGAACCGAAATTAAATGAGAGTCGAAATGGGTAAAGAATTGTTTCAAATAAAAGAAGTGATCGCTATTTTTAGAAACGAGTGAATGTTCCGAAAGGACGGCGGAAGGCCGTTTTGGCAAAAATGGCCACTTCGAGAGTCGTGTCTCTTTCTTTTTCGCAATTCAAAAATGAAATTTTGCATTGAAAAATATTTTTCTTTTTTTATAAATAAAATCGCCTTAATAAATGTGCAGGATGAGCACAATACAGAATGAACCTTTCGCTTTAATGAATAAAATCCCTTTGGAGCTAAGACTATGGTGGAACGACATGGGAATAGAAGGTCAAAACTGGATCAAAGGCTACTTAAAGGATCTCATGGGCTTATTGGACATAATTCCCCGAGGCGACATAATCAGAACACTTGTCACATATTGGGATCCTGCACACAATGTACTACATCTTCCGAACTTTGAACTCACTCCCACTCTGGAGGAAATTGCTTTCTACATAGGGAAGAACGAGGTCCCCTTGAAAGAAAAATACCCGGTGGCCCCGAGAGCAGTAACGGTGCACCGCTTCTTGGACTCTTTGAAAATTGCTAGAAACGTCCACAACGAGGATTTAGCCAATGAATTTTGCTTCCTGAACTTCATATATAGCAGATATGTACATGTTGGGGGTTTTAACGACTCCACGAACAAGCTTTGTAGCAAGTCCAACCGAGCAAAATGGGAGGAGCATCGACGGTTTGCTTTCTTAGTGGCGTTTCTCGGGATTATCATATTTCCGAGAAAAGGCGGGCATATTGATATAAAGGTTGCTGGAGTAGAAAACACTTTGGTTGTACAAGACAATTGTACTCTAGCTCCAATGATTTTAGCATACATCTACCGTGCCTTGACTACATGCAAAGCAGGATCCAACTTCTTTGAGGGATGTAACTTGATTTTGCAAATATGGCTGATAGAATATCTATGCCATCATCCTTCGTTTTCAAGATACGGGCCGACCAAAAAAATGTGCCTCGAAGAATTTTACACGAGAACAAAAGACGTTAAGCTGCCGAAGAGAGTAAAGGATTGGATTTCGCATCTACGATCATTGACCGATGGCCAGATCGATTGGGCATATGATTGGTTGCCCCTCGACGAGGTGATTTATATGCCGATAGAAGAGTCACACTTTTTGATCATGGGTTTGAAAAGTATCTAGCATTAGGCCCCATACAGGGCCCTGCGACAGCTTGGTAGATGTCAAGTGATACCAAAGGATGGGGACCTCAGTTCGTAAGTGATAGAGATTATCCCAGACGGGCAATTCCCGGAAGCAAAGTTCCGTCAGATTTGGAATGAATGTCAGAACTTGAATGTAGAGACTTGTGTGCAGAATAGAGCTCGGGGTGAAGTGTCGTCAGGGTATTCTGCATGGTATCGATGGGGTATTAAGCATGACAGGCCATCGAAGAGACCTTACTTGCAATATCTGGTGGAGAAATCTAAGGAAAACAGGATTGGGCGGCCAAAGAAAGTGACTATAAGGCCAAGATCAGTTTGCGAGAAGAATGATTGAGAAATCTCCAGTTTGAGAGCAGTTTGCAAGCAGCATCAGACGAAGGAGAGAGAAGGCAGCTGAAGAGTGAAAACGAAACTCTGAAGGCTCAGGTTGCTAAGATGAAAATTGCATCCGAGACCCCTGTTCGCTTGGCCCGAGACGAGAAATTGATTGAAACTCTTCGGCGCAAAGTGAATGACTACAACTTCGACTTAGACAAAGCAAAAAAAGAGTTAGTCAAGGCTCGGAAGCAACTGGCCAAAGATGCCGAGGAAAGAGCCAAGTTGGTTCAGCAGCTACAGGATAAGCATGAGTTTGAGGTAGCTCGACTGAGAAAGAAAATCGTCACAGCCACTGTCAAAAGTAACAAGATCATCAAAGATCTCTAAGAAGAAAGAGAACATTGTTACACGACTATGGCTCGGCTAGAGTTTGAGCTACAACAAATACAAAAGGAGAACCAATGTACTTTAGATGCTCGCACCGAACAGATCAGCTGATTACTTCAAGATAAAGGGGTTATTCGAGAAAGAATTGTTCATATTACTCAGTATATCACCCGGAAGAGACAGCTGTGTGAAGACATGTCTCGGGCAACATTTGTGTCAGCTGTGAAGTTCTTTGTGCAGCAAGTCATGTCCGACCTAGATAGGTTCCAAAAGGGATTAGCATATAGGCCCGAGGCAAGACCGAATGATGTCTCGCGGGCACTAGGAGCATTAATGTATTCATAGGGCATGCATTCTGTATTCATATTTTCTTTGCATTAGTAGCACAATACCATCTTGTAAACCGATGTTTTTGAACTATCAATGAGAAATCAAAAGTTGTTGTCGATCCTTTTGCTTTATGTCAATTTGTATTCACGATAAGCAAATATATAGGAACATAAATCAATAAAGAAGTTAAGAAAAGAAGAAAAAGAAAAAAAAGAAAAAGAGAGAAAAGAAAAAGAAAAAAAGAGATAAAAGAAAAGAAAAAAAAAGAAAAAAGAAGAGAGAAAAGAAAAAAAAAGACGAGATTGGTCCAAAATAAAACAAAGGCCGGGATAATGGATGACGATCGAAGGAAAAAATTTGATTATTCCAAATCGTTGCATCTTATCTCTTTATATGCTAACCACTAACAAGTGTTGCTGTTTATGAGAACCAGATTCTAGCTGGCAACTGGCATCCTGGCTACTCATCCCTACAACACAAGATATAAAACAATAACAAAGGCCGTATCTCAAGAAATTGAACCAACAGTCATGGACCCCGTCCAAGAAGAGGAAGTTGTAAGGTCCCGTAAAATTTTTGTGCATAAAACCTGGTAGCTGTGGTGTCATGGTCCGAATAATGTGTTAGGAATGCGTAGAATTCTTCGCAGCTCGCAAGCTCGCCGCGGTTCGGACCCTTGGTAGTGATTTAAGTGTCAAAAATGTAGAGAATAAAGTTTTCCAGAAAAGTGTCAAATATGCGGTCAAAAATGCGACCGCAAACCTGTTATGCGGACCACATTCTTGCCGCAAAGCTTAACAGAAGCCTCCCAAAAATCATGTTGAAAATGCGGTCGATATGCGATCGCATAGTGAATCTGCGGTGCACTTTGCGACCGCAGATCAAGAATGCGGACCGCATATTGGTCGTATTCTGTAACAGAACCTGTGTAATTTTGAGGCCATTTTGCGGTCACTATGCGGACCGCATGTTGATTCTGCGGTCGCAAAGTGCACCGCATAATTGACCCGGTCCAGATTTTTGTAACATTTTGACCCGATCTCTTCTTTAATATAACACCTTTCTTCTTCATTTTATCATATCATCTTACCAAAATTAGAGAGAGAAGAGAGGGTTTTTAGAGAGAGAAATGTTTCATCTTCAAAGATTGTTCCAATCATCTTAGTTCAAAGGATTCTAGGGCAAGGATTCAACTTCCCCAATCTTTTCAAGGTAAAAACCCTAACTATTTTCTTTGATTTTCAGCTTTAAATTGGGTAAAGAGAGGTTTGCATATAATAGCTTTTGAAAATAGAATTTTTACACTCATGCATGATTATTGAACTTGATTTCTAGTAAAAAGAAGTGAGTAGAAGTAAGAGTCTTCAAGAACAAGGTTGGCAAGAGTAGGATATCTTGGGTTAGCATAAAGCAGGAAGAAAACTCATCACCAGGTATGTATGGCTAATTTTGATTCTTGTGGAATCGCCTATATGGGTGAAATTTGTTTGGTTAGTGTTAAGTTGACAAATTGTGTGAAATTCTCAAAGTTGTTGAAATATGAGTGATGTGGTATAGAATATGAACCGAAATTAAATGAGAGTCGAAATGGGTAAAGAATTGTTTCAAATAAAAGAAGTGATCGCTATTTTTGGAAACGACTGAATGTTCCGAAAGGACGGCGGAAGGCAGTTTTGGCAAAAATGGCCACTTCGAGAGTCGTGTCTCTTTCTTTTTCACAATTTAAAAATGAAATTTTGCATTGAAAAATATTTTTCTTTTTTTATAAATAAAATCGCCTTAATAAATGTGCAGGATGAGCACAATACAGAATGAACCTTTCGCTTTAATGAATAAAATCCCTTTGGAGCTAAGACTATGGTGGAACGACATGGGAATAGAAGGTCAAAACTGGATCAAAGGCTACTTAAAGGATCTAATGGGCTTATTGGACATAATTCCCCGAGGCGACATAATCAGAACACTTGTCACATATTGGGATCATGCACACAATGTACTACATCTTCCGAACTTTGAACTCACTCCCACTCTGGAGGAAATTGCTTTCTACATAGGAAAGAACGAGGTCCCCTTGAAAGAAAAATACCCGGTGGCCCCGAGAGCAGTAACGGTGCACCGCTTCTTGGACTCTTTGAAAATTGCTAGAAACGTCCACAACGAGGATTTAGCCAACGAATTTTGCTTCCTGAACTTCATATATAGCAGATATGTACATGTTGGGGGTTTTAACGACTCCACGAACAAGCTTTGTAGCAAGTCCAACCGAGCAAAATGGGAGGAGCATCGACGGTTTGCTTTCTTAGTGGCGTTTCTCGGGATTATCATATTTCCAAGAAAAGGCGGGCATATTGATATAAAGGTTGCTGGAGTAGCAAACACTTTGGTTGTACAAGACAATTGTACTCTAGCTCCAATGATTTTAGCATACATCTACCGTGCCTTGACTACATGCAAAGCAGGATCCAACTTCTTTGAGGGATGTAACTTGATTTTGCAAATATGGCTGATAGAATATCTATGCCATCATCCTTCGTTTTCAAGATACGGGCCAACCAAAAAAATGTGCCTCGAAGAATTTTACACGAGAACAAAAGACGTTAAGCTGCCGGAGAGAGTAAAGGATTGGAGTTCGCATCTACGATCATTGACCGACGGCCAGATCGATTGGGCATATGATTGGTTACCCCTCGACGAGGTGATTTATATGCCGATAGAAGAGTCACACTTTTTGATCATGGGTTTGAAAAGTATCTAGCATTAGGCCCCATACAGGGCCCTCCGACAGCTTGGTAGATGTCAAGTGATACCAAAGGATGGGGACCTCAGTTCGTAAGTGATAGAGATTATCCCAGACGGGCAATTCCCGGAAGCAAAGTTCCGTCAGATTTGGAATGAACGTCAGAACTTGAATGTAGAGACTTGTGTGCAGAATAGAGCTCGAGGTGAAGTGTCGTCAGGGTATTCTGCATGGTATCGACGGGGTATTAAGCATGACAGGCCATCGAAGAGACCTTACTTGCAATATCTGGTGGAGAAATCTAAGGAAAACAGGATTGGGCGGCCAAAGAAAGTGACTATAAGGCCAAGATCAATTTGCGAGAAGAATGATTGAGAAATCTCCAGTTTGAGAGCAGTTTGCAAGCAGCATCAGACGAAGGAGAGAGAAGGCAGCTGAAGAGTGAAAACGAAACTCTGAAGGCTCAGGTTGCTAAGATGAAAATTGCATCCGAGACCCCTGTTCGTTTTGCCCGAGACGAGAAATTGATTGAAACTCTTCGACGCAAAGTGAATGACTACAACTTCGACTTAGACAAAGCAGAAAAAGAGTTAGTCAAGGCTCGGAAGCAACTGGCCAAAGATGCCGAGGAAAGAGCCAAGTTGGTTCAGCAGCTACAGGATAAGCATGAGTTTGAGGTAGCTCGACTGAGAAAGAAAATCGTCACAGCCACTGTCAAAAGTAACAAGATCATCAAAGATCTCTAAGAAGAAAGAGAACATTGTTACACGACTATGGCTCGGCTAGAGTTTGAGCTACAACAAATACAAAAGGAGAACCAATGTACTTTAGATGCTCGCACCGAACAGATCAGCTGATTACTTCAAGATAAAGGGGTTATTCGAGAAAGAATTGTTCATATTACTCAGTATATCACCCGGAAGAGCCAGCTGTGTGAAGACATGTCTCGGGCAACATTTGTGTCAGCTGTGAAGTTCTTTGTGCAGCAAGTCATGTCCGACATAGATAGGTTCCAAAAGGGATTAGCATATAGGCCCGAGGCAAGACCGAACGATGTCTCGCGTGCACTAGGAGCATTAATGTATTCATAGGGCATGCATTCTGTATTCATATTTTCTTTGCATTAGTAGCACAATACCATCTTGTAAACCGATGTTTTTGAACTATCAATGAGAAATCAAAAGTTGTTGTCGATCCTTTTGCTTTATGTCAATTTGTATTCACGACAGGCAAATATATAGGAACATAAATCAATAAAGAAGTTAAGAAAAGAAGAAAAAGAAAAAAAAGAAAAAGAGAGAAAAGAAAAAGAAAAAAAGAGATAAAAGAAAAGAAAAAAAGAAAAAAGAAGAGAGAAAAGAAAAAAAAAGACGAGATTGGTCCAAAACAAAACAAAGGTTGGGATAATGGATGACGATCGAAGGAAAAAATTTGATTATTCCAAATCGTTGCATCTTATCTCTTTATATGCTAACCACTAACAAGTGTTGCTGTTTATGAGAACCAGATTCTAGCTGGCAACTGGCATCCTGGCTACTCATCCCTACAACACAAGATATAAAACAATAACAAAGGCCGTATCTCAAGAAATTGAACCAACAGTCATGGACCCCATCCAAGAAGAGGAAGTTGTAAGGCCCCGTAAAATTTTTGTGCATAAAACCTGGTAGCTGTGGTGTCATGGTCCGAATAATGTGTTAGGAATGCGTAGAATTCTTCGCAGCTCGCAAGCTCGCCGCGGTTCGGACCCTTGGTAGTGATTTAAGTGTCAAAAATGTAGAGAATAAAGTTTTCCAGAAAAGTGTCAAATATGCGGTCAAAAATGCGACCGCAAACCTTTTATGCGGACCACATTCTTGCCGCAAAGCTTAACAGAAGCCTCCCAAAAATCATGTTGAAAATGCGGTCGATATGCGATCGCATAGTGAATCTGCGGTGCACTTTGCGACCGTAGATCAAGAATGCGGACCGCATATTGGTCGCATTCTGTAACAGAACCTATGTAATTTTGAGGCCATTTTGCGGTCACTATGCGGACCGCATGTTGATTCTGCGGTCGCAAAGTGCACCGCATAATTGACCCGGTCCAGATTTTTGTAACATTTTGACCCAATGTCTTCTTTAATATAACACCTTTCTTCTTCATTTTATCATATCATCTTACCAAAATTAGAGAGAGAAGAGAGGGTTTTTAGAGAGAGAAATGTTTCATCTTCAAAGATTGTTCCAATCATCTTAGTTCAAAGGATTCTAGGGCAAGGATTCAACTTCCCCAATCTTTTCAAGGTAAAAACCCTAACTATTTTCTTTGATTTTCAGTTTTAAATTGGGTAAAGAGAGGTTTGCATATAATAGCTTTTGAAAATAGAATTTTTACACTCATGCATGATTATTGAACTTGATTTCTAGTAAAAAGAAGTGAGTAGAAGTAAGAGTCTTCAAGAACAAGGTTGGCAAGAGTAGGATATCTTGGGTTAGCATAAAGTATGAAGAAAACTCATCACCAGGTATGTATGGCTAATTTTGATTCTTGTGAAATCGCCTATATGGGTGAAATTTGTTTGGTTAGTGTTAAGTTGACAAATTGTGTGAAATTCTCAAAGTTGTTGAAATATGAGTGATGTGGTATAGAATATGAACCGAAATTAAATGAGAGTCGAAATGGGTAAAGAATTGTTTCAAATAAAAGAAGTGATCGCTATTTTTGGAAACGACTGAATGTTCCGAAAGGACGGCGGAAGGCTGTTTTGGCAAAAATGGCCACTTCGAGAGTCGTGTCTCTTTCTTTTTCACAATTCAAAAATGAAATTTTGCATTGAAAAATATTTTTCTTTTTTTATAAATAAAATCGCCTTAATAAATGTGCAGGATGAACACAATACAGAATGAACCTTTCGCTTTAATGAATAAAATCCCTTTGGAGCTAAGACTATGGTGGAACGACATGGGAATAGAAGGTCAAAACTGGATCAAAGGCTACTTAAAGGATCTCATGGGCTTATTGGACATAATTCCCCGAGGCGACATAATCAGAACACTTGTCACATATTGGGATCCTGCACACAATGTACTACATCTTCCGAACTTTGAACTCACTCCCACTCGGGAGGAAATTGCTTTCTACATAGGGAAGAACGAGGTCCCCTTGAAAGAAAAATACCCGGTGGCCCCGAGAGCAGTAACGGTGCACCGCTTCTTGGACTCTTTGAAAATTGCTAGAAACGTCCACAACGAGGATTTAGCCAACGAATTTTGCTTCCTGAACTTCATATATAGCAGATATGTACATGTTGGGGGTTTTAACGACTCCACGAACAAGCTTTGTAGCAAGTCCAACCGAGCAAAATGGGAGGAGCATCAACGGTTTGCTTTCTTAGTGGCGTTTCTCGGGATTATCATATTTCCGAGAAAAGGCGGGCATATTGATATAAAGGTTGCTGGAGTAGCAAACACTTTGGTTGTACAAGACAATTGTACTCTAGCTCCAATGATTTTAGCATACATCTACCGTGCCTTGACTACATGCAAAGCAGGATCCAACTTCTTTGAGGGATGTAACTTGATTTTGCAAATATGGCTGATAGAATATCTATGCCATCATCCTTCGTTTTCAAGATACGGGCCGACCAAAAAAATGTGCCTCGAAGAATTTTACACGAGAACAAAAGACGTTAAGCTGCCGGAGAGAGTAAAGGATTGGATTTCGCATCTACGATCATTGACCGACGGCTAGATCGATTGGGCATATGATTGGTTGCCCCTCGACGAGGTGATTTATATGCCGATAGAAGAGTCACACTTTTTGATCATGGGTTTGAAAAGTATCTAGCATTAGGCCCCATACAGGGCCCTGCCGACAGCTTGGTAGATGTCAAGTGATACCAAAGGATGGGAACCTCAGTTCGTAAGTGATAGAGATTATCCCAGACGGGCAATTCCCGGAAGCAAAGTTCTGTCAGATTTGGAATGAATGTCAGAACATGAATGTAGAGACTTGTGTGCAGAATAGAGCTCGGGGTGAAGTGTCGGCAGGGTATTCTGCATGGTATCGACGGGGTATTAAGCATGACAGGCCATCAAAGAGACCTCACTTGCAATATCTGGTGGAGAAATCTAAGGAAAACAGGATTGGGCGGCCAAAGAAAGTGACTATAAGGCCAAGATCAGTTTGCGAGAAGAATGATTGAGAAATCTCCAGTTTGAGAGCAGTTTGCAAGCAGCATCAGACGAAGGAGAGAGAAGGCAGCTGAAGAGTGAAAACGAAACTCTGAAGGCTCAGGTTGCTAAGATGAAAATTGCATCCGAGACCCCTGTTCGCTTAGCCCGAGATGAGAAATTGATTGAAACTCTTCGGCGCAAGGTGAATGACTACAGCTACGACTTAGACAAAGCAGAAAAGGAGTTAGTCAGGGCTCGGAAGCAAACGGCCAAAGATGCCGAGGAAAGAGCCAAGTTGGTTCAGCAGCTACAGGATAAGCATGAATTTGATGGTAGCTCGACTGAGAAAGAAAATCGTCACAGCCACTGTCAAAAGTAACAAGATCATCAAAGATCTCTAAGAAGAAAGAGAACATTGTTACACGACTATGGCTCGGCTAGAGTTTGAGCTACAACAAATACAAAAGAAGAACCAATGTACTTTAGATGCTCGCACTGAACAGATCAGCTGATTACTTCAAGATAAAGGGGTTATTCGAGAAAGAATTGTTCATATTACTCAGTATATCACCCGGAAGAGCCAGCTGTGTGAAAACATGTCCCGGACAACATTTGTGTCAGCTGTGAAGTTCTTTGTGCAGCAAGTCATGTCCGACCTACATAGGTTCCAAAAGGGATTAGCATATAGGCCCGAGGCAAGACCGAACGATGTCTCGCGGGCACTAGGAGCATTAATGTATTCATAGGGCATGCATTCTGTATTCATATTTTCTTTGCATTAGTAGCACAATACCATCTTGTAAACCGATGTTTTTGAACTATCAATGAGAAATCAAAAGTTGTTGTCGATCCTTTTGCTTTATGTCAATTTGTATTCACGATAAGCAAATATATAGGAACATAAATCAATAAAGAAGTTAAGAAAAGAAGAAAAAGAAAAAAAAGAAAAAGAGAGAAAAGAAAAAGAAAAAAAGAGATAAAAGAAAAGAAAAAAAAAGAAAAAAGAAGAGAGAAAAGAAAAAAAAAAGACGAGATTGGTCCAAAATAAAACAAAGGCCGGGATAATGCATGACGATCGAAGGAAAAAATTTGATTATTCCAAATCATTGCATCTTATCTCTTTATATGCTAACCACTAACAGGTGTTGCTGTTTATGAGAACCAGATTCTAGCTGGCAACTGGCATCCTGGCTACTCATCCCTACAACACAAGATATAAAACAATAACAAAGGCCGTATCTCAAGAAATTGAACCAACAGTCATGGACCCCGTCCAAGAAGAGGAAGTTGTAAGGCCCCGTAAAATTTTTGTGCATAAACCCTGGTAGCTGTGGTGTCATGGTCCGAATAATGTGTTAGGAATGCGTAGAATTCTTCGCGGCTCGCAAGCTCGCCGCAGTTCGGACCCTTGGTAGTGATTTAAGTGTCAAAAATGTAGAGAATAAAGTTTTCCGGAAAAGTGTCAAATATGCGGTCAAGAATGCGACCGCAAACCTGTTATGCGGACCGCATTCTTGCCGCAAAGCTTAACAGAAGCCTCCCAAAAATCATGTTGAAAATGCGGTCGATATGCGATCGCATAGTGAATCTGCGTGCACTTTGCGACCGCAGATCAAGAATGCGGACCGCATATTGGTCGCATTCTGTAACAGAACTTGTGTCATTTTGAGGCCATTCTGCGGTCACTATGCGGACCGCATGTTGATTCTGCGGTCGCAAAGTGCACCGCATAATTGACCCGGTCCATATTTTTGTAACATTTTGACCCGATCTCTTCTTTAATATAACACCTTTCTTCTTCATTTTATCATATCATCTTACCAAAATTAGAGAGAGAAGAGAGGGTTTTTAGAGAGAGAAATCTTTCATCTTCAAAGATTGTTCCAATCATCTTAGTTCAAAGGATTCTAGGGCAAGGATTCAACTTCCCAATCTTTTCAAGGTAAAAACCCTAACTATTTTCTTTGATTTTCAGTTTTAAATTGGGTAAAGAGAGGTTTGCATATAATAGCTTTTGAAAATAGAATTTTTACACTCATGCATGATTATTGAACTTGATTTCTAGTAAAAAGAAGTGAGTAGAAGTAAGAGTCTTCAAGAACAAGGTTGGCAATAGTAGGATATCTTGGGTAAGCATAAAGTAGGAAGAAAACTCATCACCAGGTATGTATGGCTAATTTTGATTCTTGTGAAATCGCCTATATGTGTGAAATTTGTTTGGTTAGTGTCAAGTTGACAAATTGTGTGAAATTCTCAAAGTTGTTGTTGAAATATGAGTGATGTGGTATAGAATATGAACCGAAATTAAATGAGAGTCGAAATGGGTAAATAATTGTGAATAATGATTATAATGGCCTATATGGCACCTTGTGGAAAAGAAACGAAACACTCGAGAATTGGTTTATTGTGGAAAGAGATGAAACACTTGAATTGTGGAAAATTGTTGAACATACTTGTGTGAATATTCTTGATTTTGGAAATATTGTAACTTGGTTGTGATATTGGCTTGATAAGTAATTGAGAACATGAAACAATGTGCAAGTTGCTTATTTGAACTTGTTGAAATTGTATGTAGTACCTTATCTGCTGTTTGAAATTGTTGTGTTTTAAATTGTAAGGCGGGGTCGTGTTGCGCGCCGCAATGTGAGGAAATAAGGTGTGGGTTGGGGTGATAAGGATGGCCGAGGAAATAAGGGTGGTCAGGGGCAATAAGGATGGAAAGCGATCGAAATCGCTATTGAAAATTGATACAAAAATCAATAATGTGAAATTGTGAAAGGAGACAGCAGGAGAGTTTGCAACCTGTGGGGCACCGATTGCCCCTTTGTTTGACTACTTGTGCTTTACGTGATTGATTGGTTATTGTTAAATTGGTTGATCGTAGAAAGTGCTTTGTGTTGAGAATTATTTGAAATGAGGAAAATGTGGAAACATGGTTAGCTTGGCTGGCTTAATTAATTGTTGATGTAATTCAATGGCTTGAGTTTACTTGGGACAAAGTTTGTCCATACATGCCGGTACAATTCAAGTGTACTGACGTCCCTTTTGCCGGGGACGCTACATTCGTGTTATGATTGTAGGTGGATCAGTAGCAGGCACTTCAGCTCATCGACAGTAGTATCCTTCTCCTTCCACTGCCCGTTTTGGTGAGCCCCTTTTCTTCCTTGGGGCCCTGTGTGGTTCATGCCACTTTTGTTTAGATTTCATTTTGGTTTTGTAAGGTATAGCCGGAGCCTTGTTACCGCCAAGTATTGTATTCCCCTTTTTGTATCCTAGAGGCTCTGTAGACATGTAAACTGTGGGACTCCAGTCTTATGTATATGTATTGTGTTATGTCGGGCGTTGTAAAAAACTGCAAACTTGTTAATGAATCACTCGTATGGTTTTATTTGTTTAATGTGAAATCATTCATGATTAGTAAGATATTTGGTAAATGAAAAACAATCAACACAGGGGTAACGCGTGGGAATGAAAGGCACCCAGGTCCGCTTGACTGGGGCAACCCGGTCAGGCGCCGGTCATGTTCCCCGATTTGGGGCGTGACAGAAGTTGTGGACGTGATGGGAAAGAAAGAAGAAATGTACAAGCTTAAACAGCAGATGGCTGAGATGTATCAGGCTTGGTCGAGAGGTCAACCCTTACCTACTTATCCCGCTAACCCAGCATACATCCCTCCAGCCAATCCCAACCCTGAGCCACCCACTATGAACTCATCCTCAACATATCCAAACTATCACCACTATTATGCCTCCACCTCTCAGGTACCACCGCCACTGTCAAAACAAGTGCCACCCCAGCCACCGCAGGTCGCCCCGATATATGTAGCACCTCCACCTACCGCCTTGCCTAAGTCATCCAGTGAGTCATTGTTCCATGTACAAGACGCCCACTACTACCAGCCTGAACCAACCTTTCGGCAGCATGAATCTCACACCCCATTGATGGAGGCGATCGAAGAAAAACCTGCCAAGAACTTAGAACAGGAGGAGATGGCCAGAAAGATGAGGAGTCTGGAGCAGTCCTTTCGTAACATACAAGGTCTAGGGGGACAAGTAAGTGTGGCGTACAAAGACCTATGTCTATTTCTAGAAGTGCAACTCCCTGTCGGGTTCAAGTTGCCAAAGTTTGACATGTATAGTGGACACGGAGATCCGATGGCCCATCTTAGAGGATAGTGCAGCAAGATGCGGGGCACAGGGGGAAGACATGAGCTTCTGATGGCGTACTTTAGCCAAAGTCTGAGTGGTTCTGCACTGGAATGGTACACGTGCCAAGATCACACCAGGTGGTTTATTTGGGATGATCTCGCACAAGCGTTTGCTAACCATTTCCAGTATAATTTGGAAATCATACCGAATAGGTTGTCACTCACTAAAATGGAAAAGAAACCTGGTGAAAGCTTTAGAGAATACGACTTTAGATGGAGAGAACATGCGGCGAGGGTGGATCCGCCGATGAAAGAAAGTGAAATGATAGATTGTTTCTTGCAGGCCTTGGAGCCTACATACTATGGACATCTGGTATCAGCCATTGGAAAGAAATTTAATGAAGTTATAAAAATGGGAAGTTTCGTGGAAGAAGTATTGAAAACTAACAAGATTATGAGCTCTTCTGCAATTAAAGCCACAAATCAGGCCATCTAGTTAGGGAATGGAGGAGCCATTGGGAAGAAGAAGAAAGAATAAGTGTCGGTTGTGGGGAATAAACCCTGGAATCGTAGCCAATACCATCACCCCCCTCGTCCGTATCAGCCTTACCCGCCAACACCATACAACCCACCTCTATCATACTACCCACCTACTACCCCACACTACCATAATCCACAAGCCCAAACTTGTCCACCACCACCACAGGTATGGCGAGCCCAGGTCCCGCAGAATGTTTATCACACACAAAATACCTACCCCTCTTCTAGAACTTACAAAAACCCGAACAAACCCAACTTCAGGCCCGACCCGAAGATGAGAAACAGAAACCAGGCGAAGAAAATATTCCCCCCGTTGGGGGAATCCTATACTAGCCTCTATCACCGATTGAAGGAATTGGGGATGTTGAGCCCAATCAAATCAAAGCTTCCGAACCCACCTCCAAGGAATATCGATCAGTCGGTCAGGTGTAAGTATTGCTCTGGGGCACCGGGACACGACACTGAGAAATGTTGGCATTTGTAGACTGCTATTCAAAAGCTCATTGATAGTCAGAGGACTGAGGTACAAGCTCCAGCGGCTCCGAACATTACTCAAAATCCACTGCCGACTCTTCATGAAACACATATGATAGAGCTGGCACAAGAGGAGAGCAGTAGGAAGCCGTCCCAGTCGGTCATGATGATAAAGGCCAGCAGCAAAGCAGAAAAGAAAATTGAGAAAGGGGAAGCAGTAGTAGAAATACCAGTGAAAAAGCAACCAATGGTTGAGACTTTGAAAGTTGTGGGTCCAGGGGTAAAACCAGTGTTGACAGTGAAAGGTGCGTGCATAGAACCGGTAATTATAAAGCCAGTGGTGCAGATGCCGGTGGTAGATACTAAAGTTGTACCTTGGAACTACAACAAGGTGGCAGTAGTGTACAAAGGAAAAGAAGTGACTGGAGAGATCAATGAGACACACGGTCTAACTCGTTCCGGGAGGTGTTTTGCCCTGGAAGAGTTAAGGAAAATAAAGGTGGTGAAAGAGAGTCGTATGAAGAAGCCTGTGTCCGAAGAAGAAGCAGAAGAATTCCTCAAGAAGATAAAATCTCAAGACTACACCATAGTCGAGCAGCTGAGGAAGACACCCGCATAGATCTCTCTGCTCTCATTGTTGATCCATTCGGAGGAACACAGAAGAGCATTGATGAAGATATTAAATAAGGCGCATGTCCCTGAAAAGCTTTCGGTCTGTCATCTTGAGAAGATTACCAACAAGATCTTTGAATCCAACAAGATTACGTCTCAGACGATGAATTGCCCATTGAGGGGACTGAACATAACAGGGCGCTCTACCTTACTGTGAAAAATGAGGATTCAGTGGTCACTCGGGTGTTGATAGATAATGGTTCAAGTGCAAACATTTGTCCACTTTCGACTCTTGGAAAGCTGAATATCAATCCTGACAGAATCCGGAGGAATAGTGTGAATGTGAGAGGGTTTGACGGAGGAAGCAAAAATACTTTGGGGGATATCATCTTGGAGGTCACCATTGGGCCAGTAGACTTTACGATGGAGTTCCAGGTGTTAGATATCGCTGTGTCCTGTAATCTATTGCTGGGTCGACCATCGATCCACGCAGCTAAAGCCGTGCCATCGTCCTTGCACCAAATGATTAAGTTTGAATGGGAGCATCAAGAAATCACAGTGCATGGAGAGGGAGACACCTGCAATGCCATAATGCCATTCGAGGATGTGGATGGAGACAAGGGTCCCTGGGTGTACCAGGTGACAGATACTGTAGCAATGAACAAGATTGCTGAAGGAGAGAAATTGCCAATCCCTACAGTGGCACCTGCCACTGCGATGGTAGCCAGAGAGATGATTAAAAATGGATTTACACCGGGGAAAGTGATAGGAATAGCCTTGCAAAGAATAACTCAACCTGTCCATCTTCTAGTGAACAATGACACCTTCGACTTGGGATTCAAACCCACCCACGCCGACATCCAGAAAGCCAAAAGAACCAAAAAGAAAAACTGGACCCTTCCTAAACCTATACCAAAACTGTCTGACACCTTTGCCAAGCCTGGTACAAAACGACATCTGACATCTGCTGCGTCTAGGTATGCTGAGGCTAGACGTGACGAGGATCTCTTGATGAGGTTTGAAATGTTATTTGGGGATGTGAACATGGTAGAAATGGGAGAGGGTACTAGCAAGATAGACGTTCAGTTCGTGGGATCTGGTGTTGTGCTCAACAACTGGGAAGCCACTCCTTTCCCAATCAGGAAGGAGTCTTGGTAGTTAGTTTTTGAAATACATCATCCTTTCCCCAAAAAGCAATTTTACTTTCTGTAGTCCCCCACTCCCCATTGAAATCAAAATGTACCCAAGCTTTGTTCACCTTTTGAAATATCAATAAAATGCAGTTTTTTCTTCTTTCTTCATTTTGCCTTATTTTTATTTTTATTTTTCCTTTTGTACAATTCCATGTGTGCTAATTCTGATGATATGTCATGCATTAAGGATTCCTGGCCCAGTTCTAACAATCGAATTATTATACAAGAAATTGAGAATGATATTGAGATAGAATATGAGGATGAGGAAATACTGGAGGAAATAAGTATGGACTTGAATCAGTATGAGGAAAAACCCAAACTGAACTTGAGTGAGACAGAATCTATCAATTTGGGAATTGAGGATAATGTTTGGGAGACGAAAATCAGTGTGCATTTAGAAACCTCCCTCAGGGAAGAGTTAATAAAGTTGCTGCATGAATTCAATGACATCTTCGCTTGGTCCTATGATGACATGCCCGGACTTAGCACTAATTTGGTGGTGCACAAATTGCCTATTTATCCTGAGTCCCAGCCAATGAAGCAAAAGTTGAGGAAGTTCAAAACAAACATCAGCATGAAGATAAAAGAAGAGGTGAATAAGCAGTTTGAGGCAAAGGTCTTACGAGTTACTAAGTACCCCACCCGGTTAGCAAATGTTGTGCCAGTCCTAAAGAAAGATGGAAAAACCAGGGTGTGTGTGGATTATAGAGAACTCAACAAAGCCAGTCCAAAGGATGACTTCCCATTGCCAAACATTCACATATTAATCGACAATTGCGCCAAGCATGAGATTGGTTTTTTTGTAGATTGCTATGCGGGTTATCACCAGATCCTAATGGACGAAGAAGATACGGAGAAAACTGTTTTCATTATGCCTTGGGGAATATACTGCTATAGAGTGATGCTGTTTGGGTTAAAGAATGCCGGAGCTACTTATATCAGGGCAATGACCACAATGTTCCATGACATGATGCATCGAGAAATCGAAGTGTATGTGGACAACGTCATCATAAAGTCCAAGAAGCAACATGATCACGTGAAGGACTTGAGGAAGTTTTTTCAAAGGCTCCGAAGGTACAATTTTAAACTCAATCCCGCTAAATGCGCTTTTGGAGTACCTTCAGGGAAGCTATTGGGGTTCATAGTGAGTCGGCGGGGTATTGAACTAGATCCGTCAAGAGTTTACCTCCGCCAAAGAACAATAAGGAAGTAATGAGCTTGTTGGGACAGCTAAATTATATTAGCCGGTTCATCGCTCAGTTGACATCAACATGTGAACCGATCTTCAAGTTGTTAAAGAAAGATGCAACAGTGAAATGGACTGATGAATGTCAGGAAGCTTTCGACAAAATCAAGGAATATTTAGCAAATCCTCCAGTGCTTGTTCCTCCAGAGCCGGGAAGACCTTTGATCTTATATTTGACGGTGCTTGACAATTCTTTTGGTTGTGTTCTAGGATAGCACGATGAGACGGGCAAGAAAGAGCAGGCTATATATTACCTTAGTAAGAAATTCACATCTTACGAGGTAAAGTATACTCAGCTAGAAAGAACTTGTTGTGCATTGACCTGGGTGGCTCAGAAGCTGATTCATTATTTGTCAGCATATACTACGTACCTGATATCACGGTTGGATCCCTTGAAGTATATATTCCAAAAGCCCATGCCTACAGGAAGACTTGCTAAATGGCAGATTGTGCTCACAGAATTTGATATCATTTATGTAACTCGTACGGTGATAAAGGCGTAGGCAGTTGTAGATCACTTGGCAGAGAATGCAGTGGATGATGAGTATGAGCTACTAAAGACATATTTTCCAGATGAGGAGGCAATGAATGTCGAAGAAATAGAACAGAGTGAAAAGCCAGGATGGAAGATGTATTTTGACGGAGCCGTCAACAGTAAGGGAGTTGGTATCGGAGCAGTGCTCATTTCAGAAACGGGTCAACACTACCCCGTTACCGCTCATCTTCGATTTTTTTGTACCAACAATATGGCCGAATATGAGGCGTGTATATTGGGATTGAGGATGGCAATAGACATGGGTGTTCAAGAGATCTTGGTCATGTGTGACTCGGATCCTTTTATACATCAAATTCAGGGAGAATGGGAAACAAGGGATCTGAAATTGATAGCTTATCGACATTGTTTGCATGCGTTATCCCAAAGGTTCCAGTCTATAGAGTTCAAACATATCCCAAGAATGCACAATGAAGTTGCAGATGCTCTGGCCACACTATCCTCTATGTTACATCATCCGGACAAACCCTATATAGATATACTTCAGATCCAGGTGCGTGATCAGAATGCTTGCTGTTTTGCTGTGGAAGGAGAATTGGATGGAGAACCGTTGTATCACGACATCAAGGAATACTTGAAGGCAGGTAAATACCCGGAGCAAGCAACCGGAGATCAGAAGAGAGCTGTAAGACGCTTGGCTAATGGCTTTTTCCTCGGTGGAGGAATCATATATAAAAGAACACCAGACCTGGGATTGGTGAGGTGTGTGGATGCGCAACAAGCTGATAATATTATGACTGAGGTGCACGCTGGAGCCTGCGGACATCATATGAGCGGGAATATCTTAGCAAAGAAGATTTTAAGATCCTGGTATTATTGGCTCACCATGGAGCGGGACTGTATCAGGTATGTGAGGAAATGCCACCAATGCCAAGTACATAGAGATCTAATCCACTCCCCGCCTTATGAATTGCATACGATGTATGCACCTTGGCCGTTTTTTGCTTGGGGCATGGATGTTATCGGACCGATAGAGCTTGTAGCTTCCAATGGGCATAGATTCATTTTGGTCGCGCTTGATTACTTCACAAAGTAGGTTAAGGCAAAGACATTCAAGGCGGTGACAAAGAAAGCTGTGGTGGACTTTGTACATGAAAACATTATATGCCGGTTTGGAATTCCCAAGGTATTCATCACAGATAACGGGGCCAATCTGAACAGTCACCTCCTGGCGGAAGCTTGACAGAGATTAAAGATCACACATCGCAACTCCACACCATACAGGCCAAAGGCAAATGGGGCAGTGGAAGATGCAAACAAGAATATAAAAAAGATCCTCAGGAAAACGGTGGAGGAATTTAGACAATGGCACAAGAATTACCTTTTGCTCTTATGGGTTATCGCACAATAGTGCGCACATCTATCGGCACCACACCCTATTCATTAGTGTATGGGACAAAGGATATTGCGGAAATAGAAATACCGTCATTACGAATCATAGCTGAAGCTAGAATATATGATGAAGAATGGGTAAAAGCCCGTCTGGAACAATTAAGTCTGATTGACGAGAAGAGGTTGGCAGCAGTTAGCCACGGGCAATTGTATCAACAAAGAATGGCCAGAGCATATAATAAGAAGGTGCGTCCTCGGAAGTTTTAAGTTGGACAACTCGTATTGAGGCGTATCTTACCGTATTGGGCCGAAGCAAAGGGCAAATTTGCGCCAAACTGACAGGGACCATTTATGGTATCACGAGTGTTGTCCAATGGAGCATTATATTTGACAGACGTTGAAGGAAAATGCGTAGAGACTGCTATCAATATAGATGCGGTCAAAAGATACTATGTATGATTCCTTTTCAATTGTATGATTGTATTTTGTTGTGATTTTGCAATTGAAATGATGAAGGAATTTTATTCTCTATCCAAACACTCTATCCATTGATATCCCCCTTTTGAGCCATGTTTGATATATTCTTTTAATACCCCTCTCTCGGAATTGTTTATGACACAATACAGAAAAATTAAAAAAAATGAATAAAAAAAAAGAAAATGAAAAAAAGGGAAAAGAAAATAAAAAGAAAAAGAAATCGGGAAGAAGTCAAAAAAAAATTCATAAATTGACGGCGTAGTAATGAACTACGTTTGACTTGATCCCGAATGGGTACATAGACAGCCTCACTAAAGTTCAGTCACAATAAAGGAAAATTAAAAAATTCCCCACATATTAAAACTGGGGCAGAAGTTATGTTTTAAAATTCCGAGACTTGTAAATATATGTGAACCCTCGTAAATTTTGAGCCTTTTACCTTTCTTTCTTAACCTATCCAAAAGCCATGTTACAGTCCAAAGAAAGACCTTCTGATCAATTTCAAGAGAATAACAAATGCAATGAAGTAAAGGAAGAATGAAACATTGGACAACATCAGTGGTACAAAAAAACAAAAGACAAAATGAAAAATGGAAAATGAAAATTGAGAGAGTCTCATCGGTGAAAACCTTAACCAACACCGTGAGGCGACTGTGAGGTAGAGAGAAATAAAAATAAGAGAGTCTTGTCAGTGAAAACCTTTAACGGCACTGCGAGGCGATTGTGAGGATGAGAGAGAATAAATAAGAGAGTCTTATTGGTGAAAACCTTTCAAGTCACCATAAGGCGATCGTAAGGATTATTAAGGGAGAAAAAGCAAAAAGAGAAAAGGCAACAAAAATAGTATCGATATGCGTCGAGAACAATTTGGAGTCAGAATAATAAGGTTGAACGAACTGGGTCGGAATTCAAATACATGGCATGGTCAACGGAATCAGCCAACATACCCAGATAAGTTCTACCACTTCTCCTAAACACCCTTACCCTTTTTCATTTTTCTGCATTTCATGGGTTGTCTTTTAAAAAGCTAACTACCAGCTCCAATAATAAGAGCTGAAATAACACTGGATCAGAAAAGAAAAAAAAAGAGGTGGGAAAGAAATAAAGGAGTTCAGCAAAATGAGCCGAAAGAAAAGAAAATAAAAAGTGAAAAACAAGAAAAATACAAAAAGAGTTTGCAGAAGATAGTCAACTGAAAGACCACACAGTGGAAGAAAAAGCAAAAGAGGAAAGCAATAAAAGGCAGCGATGGTAGATTCAAGTTGCCAGCAGCTTATATCTAATAAGTTTGGTTTTGTGATTTAGACAGGAATAAATAGTCACTAATCACTTTAAAGTGAATGTGACCAATGTGGAAAGATAGAAAAACATTAAAAAGAAAGTTCAGCAATAAATGGAGGAATGCATGGATGAAAATCACCCAATGAAGAAAATACCAAAAAACAACAGGAAGGTATCATCTTTTGTGACGACCCAAAGGGTCATCACTTATTTTGTTAATCATTTCGAGCTTCTAAGGACTTAAAAACCTCATTCTATGTTGCTTCGATTTACGTGCACAATCCGAGCATGTAGCCGGAAAGATTTTGTGATAGCAAATATGAATTCTATGAGAAATGTGGATAAAAATGATATTAATATTGATATGGTTGACTTCGGTCAACATTTTTGGTAAACGGATCCGGACCCGAGATTGGATGGTCCCGAGAGGTCCGTAGGAAAATATGGGACTTGGACATGCGTCCGAGTCGAATTCTGAGGCCGAGAGCCCAAGTGATGAATTTTTCTATGAAATTGTTTTTGATGTAATTTTTAAAGGAAATGAGTTAATTGACCTTGGTATCGGGCTCGTATTTTGGTTCCGACGCCCGGTACAAGTCTTAAATATTATATATGTGATTTCTGTAAAGTTTGGTGACATTCGGATGTCGTTTGAGATGTTTTGGACCTCGAGTTCCAAGTTTGAAAGTTTTGAAAACCAAAAGTATGAAAATCATGAATTTGAGGCTTGATTTGATGAAAACGATGTGATATTGGCGATGTGATCGCACGAACAAGTTCATAATGTGTTTTTGAGGTTGTGTACATGTTTGGTTTGGAGCTCGGGGCGCTCGGGTAAGGATTTGATAGGCCGTTGGATTAATTCTGAATTTTTGCACTGCTGGTTTTTCACCCAGCTGTTGGCTTCGCAATTGCGAAGCATTTCTCGCAATTGCGAAGGGGGCAGAACAAGGCAGGGCTCGCAAATGCGAACCCTGATCGCAAATGCGAAGCCCCACATGACCCAACCTTGTTCGCAAATGCGAACATCCCCTTGTCCTGCCTATGTTCGCAAATGCGAACAATTGTTCGCAAATGCGAAAAATGCCCTATACTGCCTGTGTTCGCAAATGCGAACATTAGTTCGCAAATGTGAACACTCCCTTTTTCTGCCAGTGTTCGCAAATGCGAACAAATGTTCGCAAATGCGAACTTCCCAGCCTTAGCTTATTTTTCAAACTCCAGAAATTGGTCGGGGTTCGCAATTGCGAACCCATGTTCGCAAATGCGAACACAGAGACCTGTAAAACACGATTTTCAGTTCATTTCTTCACTTTTTACAAACCAAAAACACCCATTTGCGATTCTTCACGGATTCCTTCTTCATCAAAACAATTGTAAGTCATTTTTTACTTAATTCTTTCAGTTCCTAACATCATTAAACATGTTTTTCAATAGAAATCAAAGGTTTTCATGGTAGAATTTCTTGTTTTTGTTAGAATATAGGGTTTTTCATAAATTGGGAAATTGGACCTCGAATCGAGGTCCGATTTTGAAACAAATCATATACATGAACTCGTGGGGGGATGGGTAACCGGATTTTGGTCCGAACCCCGAGTTCCGACCATGTGGGCCCGGGGTCGAAATTCACTATTCCGGGCAGAATGTTGTAAAAGTTGTAATTGGTCTTAGGAATTAGTTTGTTGAGTAGTATTGATGATATTAAATCAATTGTGTATAGATACGATAGGATTGGAGCCAAATTTGAAAGAAAAAGACATTTCCACGGATTGAATTGTTCATAAACATTCGAGGTAAGTGTTTGTTCTATCCTAGCTTGAGGGAATAGGATTATGTGTTATGTGTTATGTGATCGAGTGCGGTGTATGGGCTGTGGTGACAAGCATCCACACACTGGCGTCTAGTGTGACCGTGAGTCATTGAAAATGCATATTTTGAGATATATTTACAGATGAATTGTTGAACCTTTGTCAGGTTGTAGAATTGTTATTGTTCTCTCTTGTCGGGACTTGTTGTGAAGATAATTATTGATTTCCCTTATTGGGACAGTTTATGAATTACTGCTTCTTTCTTTGCCCTTAACTGTGATTGTTATTTGGGTGAGGAAGAGTGATAATGCACGAAGGGTGATGCCGTGCCTTGATTTATTATTTATGCACGAAGGTTAATGCCATGCCATGTTTTATTGATTATGCACGAAGGATCATGCCGTGCCCTGTTATTGAACCATGTACGAAGGATTATGCCGTACTATGGATGTGAGGATGAGAGTAAAAGCACGAAGGGTGATGCCGTGTACTTTATTTGCTTATTTGGTGAGGATGAGAGTAAAAGCACGAAGGGTGATGCCGTGCAATTGTTTGCTATTCCTCGACTTGATATTACATGTGTTTCCATTATACTTTGTTTTCCTTGTGAACTTATTAACTGTTGTTAATTGTTGAATTCTTTGAGATATCCCTTATTGTGTTATTACTTGGTTATTTCTTGTTATTCTGTGGTATACATATATATTGAATTGCACAGGTTTATGTGGGTGTCTGGTCCTAGGCTTGTCACTACTTCACCGGGATAGGCCAGGCACTTACCAGCACATGGGGTCGGTTGTGCTGATACTACACTTTTGTGCATTTTTGCACAGGTCGAGGTTACGATCAGGAGCAGCAGCAGTAAATCGATTGCGTGGGAGTTGATCACATTTGAGACCAAGGTAGCTTGCAGACGTCCACAAGCCCGGCGTTTCTCTCTTTACTTATGTTACTAGCTGTAGTCTCTTTATTCCGAGACAAATAGAATTATGTTATATTTCTTTCAAACTTTTATGTGTAGTATTCAATAGTAGTTCGTGAGTTGGTGACTCCACGTCTTGGGTAGAGGATTTCAGTATGATTTTTACCTTGTAACTATTTATTTCTAATTCGATAAAGTATTCCGCACTTATTTAATTAAAGTTATGGTTTGTTGATAAATAAATTATGAAATTGTGTTAAAAACAGGTTAGTATGAATACAGTGGCTTGCCTAGCTACCACGAGTAGGCGCCATAACGATCCCGATGTTGGGGGAAAATCCGGGTCGTGACAAGTTGGTATCAGAGCTCTAGGTTACATAGGTCTCATCACTCACGAACAAGCTTAGTAGAGTTTGACAGGTAGGTACGGAGACGTCTGTACTTGTCCTCCAGAGTCTATTGAGTTGGGAAAGAGTCTCTCATTTGTTCTTTCTTGTCATGTGACTTGTTTCTCAATTACTGATTGAATTTCCATTCTGTCCTTTCGTAGATGGCGAGGACACGCGCTTCTTCGTCCGCCGACCGGCGAGCCCGAGCCCCGTGCAGCCTCCGTGAGGGTAGGGGCCAAGCGCCGTATCGTAGGCCGTGGTAGGGGTAGAGCTCGGCCCCGAGCAGCCTACCCCGTAGGTGGAGCCTCATATTGAGATTGACGAGGAGGTTCCGTTTCCAGCACCAGTGGGCCCAGCTCAGGTCCCAAGAAAGGCTTTATTTACCCCGGATCTCCGAGATGCTTTGGTCGAATAGCGGGATTTATGGACGGCATTGCCGCAGCGGGTTTATTATCAGCCTGCACCAGCCGCTTCTCGTGCCGGGAGGAGGGGCCCGTACCCTATCGCTCGTACTCCGCAGCCGCAGCTCCTCGAAGCATCGGGCACCGTGGTTCGGCCCGACCGTGGCCACTTAGTCGTGCACCACGACTCACGCCGGTGATGGAGCCGGCCATGACTTCCGATTCGTTATGGAGACCTGACCGGTTCTCCAAGCTATTTACCACTACATTCAGTGGAGCCACATCGGAGGATCCTCAGGACTTCTTATTCAGCTGCCATGAGATTCTCAAGACTATGGGGATCGTGGAGACAAATGGAGTTGACTTCTGTACATTCAGGCTTGCAGGATCCGCCAAGACTTGGTGGAGAGATTATTGCTTGACTCGACCAGCAGGGTCCCCAGCTTTATCATGGGATCAGTTTGCGGAACTATTTATGGAGAAGTTTCTCCTTGCTACTCAACGGGATGTACTTCGGAGGCAGTTTGAGCGCCTCCATCGAGGCACTATGACGGTTACACAGTATGAGACGAGATTTGTTGATTTGGCTCGTCATGCGGTGGTGATACTTCCCACTGAGCGGGAGAGGGTCCGCGAGTTTATAGATGGGCTTAATCGACCAATTAGACTTCAGATGGCTATGGGCGTGGGAGTGACATATCATTTCGTGAGGCGACAAATGCAGACGCAGAGTTGAGATGGCTCTCGCTAGGGGTGGCGGTTATTCTTCGGATAAGAGGCCTCGTCATTCGTGCAAGTTTGGTGGTTCTTCCTCCGGTGGCGGAGAATCCTTTGATAGAGGCCGGTCTCCGAGCCTTTTCATTCCGCCCTTCGAGCTTCAGGGTAGACCAAATGATCGTGGTTTTCGTGGGCATTATTCGGACCGACCTCCTATTAATGCTCAGCCTCTTCGCAGTGTTCGTGGAGGCCATTCGGCTCGTTAGGGCCAGCAGCCCCTTCAGCCTAGGAGTTGCTACGGTTGTGGCGACCCGGTGTCATTTTATCGGTATTGCCCTTTAGCGACGGGCAACATTCAGGCACCGAGGTCCTCGTCCTATGATTTAGGCCCCGACCGACCCTCGACCGCCCGGCCAGCCGCAGGCGGGGTAGAGATTATAGAGGTGGAGGTCGAGACCGTAGAGGTGGAGACCGTCCAGCCCGAGGTAGAGGTCAGCCAGTTGATGGTCGTCCTAGAGACGCAGCTCAGAGGGGAGGTGCCGATCCCCGATTCTATGCTTTACCAGCCAGGCCAGAGGCAGAGGCATCAGATGCTGTGATTACAGGTACTATTCTTGTGTGTGGCAGAGGTGCTTCAGTATTATTTGACCCCGGATCTACATATTCCTACGTGTCTTCCTACTTCGCACCGTATTTGGCCGTGCTCAGCTATGCTCTGGATATTCCAGTTTATGTGGCTACACCACTGGGTGACTCCATTGTAGTCGATCGGGTGCATCGTTCGTGCGTAGTTATATTTGGGGGTCTCGAGACCCGTGTTGATCTGTTGCTTTTGAATATGGTAGATTTTGATGTCATATTGGGGATTGACCGGTTGTCCCCATACCATGCTATTCTAGATTGTCATGCTAAGACCGTGACCTTAGCCTTGCCAAAATCACCCCGATTAAAGTGGAAAGGTACCTCAAGCCACTCCGTTCGCACCGTTATTTCCTATGTTAGGGCTCGACGTATGGTCGAGAAGGGGTGTCTAGCTTATCTGGCTTATGTTCGTGATTCCAGCGCAGAGGTTCCTTCCATTGAGTCGGTCCCAATTGCACGGGAGTTTCCTGAGGTTTTACCTTCAGACCTGCCGGGCATGCCACCCGACAGGGATATTGATTTCTATATTGATCTGGCACCGGGCACTCATCCCATCTCTATTCCACCCTACCGTGTGTCCCCGCCAGAGCTAAAAGAGTTGAAAGATCTGTTGCAGGACCTTCTTGAGAAGGGCTTTATCTGGCCCAGTGTTTCCCCCTGGGGAGCACCTGTATTATTTGTAAAGAAGAAAGATGGCTCGATGCGGATGTGTATTGATTACCGGCAATTAAACAAAGTGACAATAAAGAATAAGTATCCACTGCCGAGGATTGATGATTTGTTTGACCAGCTCCAGGGAGCGAGGGTATTCTCAAAGATAGACTTGAGGTCAGGCTACCATCAGCTGAAGATCAGGGCGGCTGACATTCCTAAGACAGCCTTTCGCTCTAGATACGGGCATTATGAGTTCTTGGTCATGTCCTTCGGGTTGACCAATGCCCCCGCAGCATTCATGGAGTTGATGAATCGGGTATTCAGGCCTTACTTAGATCTGTTCGTGATAGTCTTTATAGATGACATCCCGGTGTACTCCCGCAGCCAGGAAGAGCACGAGCAGCACCTCAGAGTGGTTCTTCAGACTCTGAAAGATAACCAGCTATATGCCAAATTTTCTAAATGTGAGTTCTGGCTGAGTTCGGTAGCATTTCTGGGTCACATTGTATCAGTGGAAGGTATTCAGATAGACCCAAAGAAAATTGAGGCAGTCCAGAATTGGCCTCGACCAGCTTCAGTGATTGAGATCCGGAGTTTCTTGGGATTAGCAAGTTACTACCGTCGATTTGTAGAGGGGTTTTCTTCTATTGCAGCCTCGATGACCAGGTTGACCCAGAAGGGTGTCCAGTTTCAGTGGTTAGAGGAGTGTGAGGCGAGCTTTCAGAAGCTCAAGACAGCCTTGACCACCGGACCAGTGTTGATACTACCTACGGGTGCAGGGCCTTATACAGTTTATTGTGATGCATCCCGTACGTGGCTTGGAGCGGTATTGATGCAGGATGGTAAGGTTATTGCTTACGCTTCGAGACAGTTGAAAATCCATGAGAAGAATTATCTAGTTCATGATCTTGAGTTAGCAGCAGTGGTTCATGCCTTAAAGATCTGGAGGCATTATCTATATGGTGTGACATGCGAGGTGTACACTAATCACAAAAGCCTACAGTACTTGTTCAAGCAAAAGGAGTTGAATCTACGACAGCGGAGATGGTTAGAGTTGCTAAAAGACTATGATGTTACTATCTTATATCACCCAGGTAAGGCCAATGTGGTGGCCCATGCATTGAGTAGAAAGTATGCCAGCATGGGTAGTCTTGCATACATTCCGGTCAGTCAGAGACCATTAGCTCTAGATGTCCAGGCCTTAGCCAATCGGTTCGTGAGATTAGACATTTCTGAGCCTAGCAGAGTGTTAGCCTGCACGGTCGCTCGTTTTTCTTTATTTGAGCGTATCCGTGAGAAGCAATTTGATGATCCTCATTTGCGTAAGTTAAGAGATACAGTACAGCGGGGAGGTGACACACATGTAAATCTAGATGATGATAGGGTATTGAAATTGCAGGGTGGAGTTTGTGTGCCTAATGTCGAAGGGATTCGAGAGTTGATCTTAGCGGAGGCCCACAGTTCGCGGTATTCTATTCACCCAGGTGCCGCGAAGATGTACCAAGACTTGAGGCGGCACTATTGGTGGCGCAGAATGAAGAAAGATATCGTTGCGTATGTCGCTCGTGTCTAAATTGTCAACAGGTGAAATATGAGCACCAGAGACCTGGTGGTGTATTCCAGAGGATTGAAATTCTCGAGTGGAAATGGGAGCGGATCACTATGGACTTCGTTATTGGACTTCCTTTGACTCGGAGGAAATTTGATGCTATTTGGGTCATTGTTGATAGGCCGACCAAGTCAGCACACTTTATTCCAGAGTATCTGTCTCCTACTCGTTGGAGAGGTTAGCGTAGGTTTACATTAGGGAGATTGTTCGTCTCCATGGGGTGCCGGTATCTATATCTCTGATCGGGTACGCAGTTTACCTCGTGGTTCCGGAGAGCGGTCCAGCGAGAGTTAGGCACCTAGTTTTCGGCTGAGTACAACATTTCATCCTCGGACGGATGGCCAGTCCGAGAGGACTATTCGGATTCTAGAGGACATGCTTCGAGCTCGTGTTATTGATTTCGGAGGCTCGTGGGACCAGTTGCCATTAGCAGAGTTCGCCTACAATAACAGTTACCAATCTAGCATCCGGATGGCTCCGTATGAGGCATTGTATGGTAGGCGATATCGATCACCGGCTGGATGGTTTGAACCGGAGAGGCTCGGTTGTCGGGTACGTATTTAGTTCGAGAGGCCTCGGATAAGCGTCAAGACTATTCGAGAGATATTGCGTTCACCTCACCCGGACAAAAGACTTATGCGGATCGTAAGGTTCGAGATGTAGATTTCATGGTTGGTGAACGAGTATTGCTCCGAGTGTCGCCTATGAAGGGCGTGATGAGGTTCGGGAAGAAGGGCAAGCTCAGCCTTAGGTATATTGGTCCATTTGAGATTCTAGACAGAGTGGGAGTGGTGGCTTACAGATTAGCTTTGCCGCCTAGCTTATCAGCCGTGCATCCAGTTTTTCACGTATCTATGCTTCGGAGATACCACGGCGATCCCACACATGTGTTAGACTTCAATACTGTCCAATTGAACAATGATCTATCTTACGAGGAGGAACCGGTGGCCATTCTAGACCGGCAGGTTCGACAGTTGAGGTTGAAGAGTTATCCTTCTGTGCGTGTTCAGTGGAGAGGTCAGCCTCCTGAGGCATCGACCTGGGAGTCCGAGTCTGATATGCGGAGCCGCTACCCACATTTGTTCCCCGACTCAGGTACTTCTTTCTTTTGTCCGTTCGAGGACGAACGGTTGTTTTAGAGGTGGAGAATGTGACGACCCAAAGGGTCATCACTTATTTTATTAATCATTTCGAGCTCCTGAGGCCTTGAAAACCTTATTCCATGTTGCCTCGATTTACGTGCACAATCCGAGCATGTAGCCGGAAAGATTTTGTGATAGAAAATATGAATTCTAT
This sequence comes from Nicotiana noctiflora, assembly GCA_032618575.1. NCBI lineage: Eukaryota > Viridiplantae > Streptophyta > Magnoliopsida > Solanales > Solanaceae > Nicotiana > Nicotiana noctiflora. Next base: position 44,473 of record JASVEL010000295.1, on the reverse strand, counting down.
GAGAAATGTGGATAAAAATGATATTAATATTGATATGGTTGACTTCGGTCAACATTTTTGGTAAACGGATCCGGACCCGAGATTGGATGGTCCCGAGAGGTCCATAGGAAAATATGGGACTTGGACATGCGTCCGAAGTCGAATTCTGAGGCCGAGAGCCCAAGTTATGAATTTTTCTATGAAATTGTTTTTGATGTAATTGTTAAAGGAAATGAATTAATTGACCTTGGAATCGGGCTCGTATTTTGGTTCCGATGCCCGGTACAAGTCTTAAATATTATATATGTGATTTCTGTAAAGTTTGGTGACATTCGGATGTCGTTTGAGATGTTTTGGACCTTGAGTTCCAAGTATGAAAGTTTTGAAAACCAAAAGTATGAAAATCATGAATTTGAGGCTTGATTTGATGAAAACGATGTGATATTGGCGATGTGATCGCACGAACAAGTTCATAATGTGTTTTTGAGGTTGTGTACATGTTTGGTTTGGAGCCCGGGGGCTCGGGTAAAGATTTGATAGGCCATTGGATTAAATTCTGAATTTTTGCACTGCTGGTTTTTCACCCAGCTGTTGGCTTCGCAATAGCGAAGCATTTCTCGCAATTGCGAAGGGGGCAGAACAAGGCAGGGCTCGCAAATGCGAACCCTGATCGCAAATGCGAAGCCCCACATTACCCAGCCTTGTTCGCAAATGTGAACAATTGTTCGCAAATGCGAACATCCCCTTGTCCTGCCTATGTTCGCAAATGCGAACAATTGTTCGCAAATGCGAACAATGCCCTTTACTGCCTGTGTTCGCAAATGCGAACATTAGTTCGCAAATGCGAACACTCCCCTTTCCTGCTAGTGTTCGTAAATGCGAACAAAAGTTCACAAATGCGAACTTCCCAGCCTTAGCTTATTTTTCAAACTCCAGAAATTGGTCGGGGTTCGCAATTGCGAACCCATGTTCGGAAATGCGAACACAGAGACCTGTAAAACACGATTTTCAGTTCATTCCTTCACTTTTTACAAACCAAAAACACCCATTTGCGATTCTTCACGGATTCCTTCTTCATCAAAACAATTGTAAGTCATTTTTTACTTAATTCTTTCAATTCCTAACGTCATTAAACATGTTTTTCAATAGAAATCAAAGGTTTTCATGGTAGAATTTCTTGTTTTTGTTAGAATATAGGGTTTTTCATAAATTGGGAAATTGGACCTCGAATTGAGGTCCGATTTTGAAACAAATCATATACATGAACTGGTGAGGGGATGGGTAACCGGATTTTGGTCCGAACCCTGAGTTCCGACCATGTGGGCCCGGGGTCAAAATTCACTATTCCGGGCAGAATGTTGTAAAAGTTGTAATTGGTCTTAGGAATTAGTTTGTTGAGTAGTATTGATGATATTAAATCAATTGTGTATATATACGATTGGATTGGAGCCAAATTTGAAAGAAAAAGACATTTCCACGGATTGAATTGTTCATAAACATTCGAGGTAAGTGTTTGTTCTATCCTAGCTTGAGGGAATAGGATTATGTGTTATGTGTTATGTGATCGAGTGCGGTGTATGGGCTGTGGTGACAAGCATCCACACACTGGCGTCTAGTGTGACCGTGAGTCGTTGAAAATGTTTATTTTGAGATATATGTACAGATGAATTGTTGAACCTTTGTCAGGTTGTAGAATTGTTATTGTTCTCCCTTGTCGGGACTTGTTGTGAAGATAATTATTGATTTCCCTTATCGGGACAGTTTATGAATTACTGCTTCTTTCTTTGCCCTTAACTGTGATTGTTCTTTGGGTGAGGAAGAGTGATAATGCACGAAGGGTGATGCTATGCCTTGATTTATTATTTATGCACGAAGGTTAATGCCGTGCCATATTTTATTGATTATGTACGAAGGATCATGCCGTGCCCTGTTATTGAACCATGTACGAAGGATTATGCCGTACTATGGATGTGAGGATGAGAGTAAAAGCACGAAGGGTGATGCCGTGTACTTTATTTGCTTATTTGGTGAGGATGAGAGTAAAAGTACGAAGGGTGATGCCGTGCAATTGTTTGCTATTCCTTGACTTGATATTACATGTGTTTCCATTATACTTTGTTTTCCTTGTGAACTTATTAACTGTTGTTAATTGTTGAATTCTTTGAGATATCCCTTATTGTGTTATTACTTGGTTATTTCTTGTTATTCTGTGGTATACATATATGTTGAATTGCACAGGTTTATGTGGGTGTCCGGTCCTAGGCTTGTCACTACTTCGCCGGATAGGCCGTGCACTTACCAGACCTGGGGTCGGCTGTGCTGATACTACATTTCTACTGTGCGTTTTTGCACAGTCCAGGTTACGATCAGGAGCAGCAGCAGTAAATAGATTGCATGGGAGTTGATCACATTTGAGACCAAGGTAGCTTGCAGACGTCCGCAAGCCCGGCGTCTCTCTCTTTACTTATGTTACTAGCTGTAGTCTCTTTGTTCCGAGACAAACAGAATTATGTTATATTTCTTTCAAACTTTTATGTGTAGTATTCAATAGTAGTTCGTGAGTTGGTGACTCCACGTCTTGGGTAGAGGATTTCAGTATGATTTTTACCTTGTAACTAGTTATTTCTAATTCGATAAAGTATTCCGCACTTATTTAATTAAAGTTATGGTTCGTTGATAAATAAATTATGAAATTGTGTTAGAAACAGGTTAGTATGAATACAGTGGCTTGCCTAGCTACCACGAGTAGGCGCCATCACGTTCCCGATGTTGGGGGAAAATTTTTCTGCATACGCATTTCATGCATCAGGCGCCCACCTAGATAACAAGGGAATACTTTTCTGCACTCGCATTTCATGCATCAGGCGCCCACCTGCATAACAAGGGAATACTTTTTCTGCAATTTTAAAGTCATGTATCAGGCGCCCACCTGGATAACAAGGGAATACTTTTCTGCAATTTTAATTTCATGCATTAGGCGCCCACCTGGATAACAAGGGAATACTTTTCTGCAATTTTAATTTCATGTATCAGGCGCCAACCTGGATAACAAGGGAATACTTTTTCTGCAATTTTAAATTCATGTATCAGGCGCCCACCTGGATAACAAGGGAATACTTTTCTGCAATTTTAATTTCATGTATCAGGCGCCCACCTGGATAACACGGGAATACTTTTCTGAAATTTTTAATTTCATGCATCAGGCGCCCACCTAGATAACAAGGGAATACTTTTCAGCAATTTTAATTTCATGCATCAAGCGGCCACCTGGATAACAAGGGAATACTTTTCTGCAATTTTATTTTCTGCAACTTTGGTTTGTGTTAGCTAACATGAGTAACACCGTAACATGAAAAGCCCATACTGGGGCAGAAGAAAAAGTTTGTTGTTTTGTTTTGTTTTAAGCAGGTCTCAGTTTGAAGACAGGAAGTATCATCAAAAATCAAAAAAAGGAAAGGGGGAAGCAAGAAAAAGAAAATCAACAGAAAAGAGAGTCAACATCACAGAAACTCAAGGAAAAAGAGACGAGGAAGAGTATAGAGACAAGAAGTTAGATAGGAACAATTGTAATTCGTGAAATCATAGCTTAGAATAGTTTCTTCATTTTAAATTTTATCCCCCGGTGTAACAAAGAGTAAGTCAGCAAGTCTCAACAGTTTCAATGCAATAGTGAGTCTGGTAGTTTTTAACTGCCAGACCTTCCCGAATACACCGACCTTATTCCTGTTTAGCCCAGGATATGTAGGCAACCTCTAAAGCAGGGTGCAGTCAAAAGGTTTTCAAAATGCTTTCACGGAATATGCCAATGTGCAAAAATCTCTCATTATTGCTCACTTGTCTTTGCACTGAAACTCTTCGTGTTCCCGAGCAAAGAGGGGCAGCTGTGAGCACATGATTTTTGCACTAGGTAAGTAAATTCCTAATTTAAAATAAATTAACATTTTTGAGTGTAATTGCATGTCTTATTTGAAATTAAATACATTTTTGTGAGTTTGAATAATTAGAATTTAGAAAATCAAAAAAAATATAGGAGAAATACATGTATTTTGGATTAAATAGTTAAAAGGAAAATTAACAAAAAAAACTTTAATTAGCGGAAATTAAGGGAATATAGTAGAAAATAGCAAAAAATATTAGAAAATAGGAAAAAATAGGAAATTGAAAGAATTTGAGTAATTGGAAAAGAATATAAAAATAGGAAATAAAATACAACAAAAAAAATAATTAAATAGCAGAAAAAATACAAAATATATAGGTATAATTACATTGGGCCAAAAGAATTTGAAATCAGTGGCCCAATACCCTAGCCCAAAGAAGTTGGTCCAACTCACTAAATAATAATTGATCTCAGCCGTTCCTTGCACCAAATCCAACGGCTGAGAATCAATTCGGAAATAATTAAATTGATTAAGTTTGAGATTGAATATGAGCCGTCCGTTTAAACTAATCTATTGGTTGAAGCATTGGCCCCATTTTCAATGAGACGGCGTCGTTTATGTAACGCCAATGGTAGTCGTTGATCTTCATCAATCCAACGGCCTTCTTAGTTGCCACGAGTATAAAAGGCTTCGGTCTGTTGAGACCAGGCATTTGCAAAGATCCCCAAACCCTAGCCGCCTAGACCTCTCCCTTCTGCTCCATCTTCTTCTTCACATCCCCCTTCTGAAGCCTTGCCAGCCATGAAGGCCACCACCTCCCACGGTGGTCTCTGGCCACCCAGAACTCCGAAAACCCTAAGAAACCTCCCTGGTTCTTGGATTTCCGGTCATCGGAGTCTATCTCCGGTGACCACAACCTATGAAAACCCGCCCCAAATCAACACCATAGAACCATCTCAACCTTATATATCACCCTACCCCACTGGTCTCCCTCGAATATGCCCTGATCTTCTCGAATATCCAAAAAAAAGTTGTTGGAACCCTAACTCCGGCGACTCAAACTAAACCCTTTTGCCAAGATCTAACCTTTACCCCTCTCTGAATACCCCCCTCCAAACCAAATCTCCAAAAGACTTCACCTTGAAGTCTAACAAAGAAAACCAGAAAAAAAGAAATAAAGAAAAAGAAAAAAAAGAAGTCTGAGAGAGAGTGAAAAGAGTGAAGAAGGGAAGCTCAGGGGACCGGCCCTGCAAGCTAAGTCCCCTTACCCTTCTGTGTTTTATTGCTTTCTTTTGCCTATTTATTTTCCTGTTTTTCTTCTGTTTTCGTTGTTTGGATCTTGTTTGTTTCTTTGTTTTGAATATTTGACCTTGATATCCTTGTTCTTCTTTATCTTCTGTTAGTATTAGGGTTTTTCTTCATCTTGTTCATTTTCATGCTTTTTCTGTTTTGATTGTTTTTGTTTCTCTGGCTTAAAAGATTTATCTTGATTTCGCCTTTTCTTCTTCATCTTCTGTGTACTGTGACTCCTGATCTGTTGGTTTTCTATAGTTTGATTGTCTTCTCTTCTGTTGCTCTGCATGTTTAAGTTCTAATACTATTTTGACTCTCATTCTTTTTTGTATTAAGTTGTTTTTGTTATTTTTGCAATATCTTAGCCATTATCTTTCATTAGGATTATCTTGTGGTTTGCTTCTCTATTCTTAAAGATTTCCCTGTTTCTTCTTCACCCTTTATTATATTTAGGGTTTTCTTATTTGTTGGCTTTCAACATCCCTTCTGTTTGTTCTAGTGCAAGTCTAGTCTCATTTCATGTCTATATCACCTCTTATGTGCTTTCATCTGCTGAGTAGGCATGCTAATCTTGACTTAGTGATTATGTTTCTCTCTTCTGTTACTTCACATGATAGATGTAGGATTCTTCTTCACTGCTTCTTCATGTCTTTTCTCTTCTTTATCTTCATCTTATCTATCACATGTATATATCAAGCTAGGGTTAATACTTAAAAGTGGATTCTGATTACCATTCTTATATTATTCTGTCAAGGTCCATTGCTCTTATGTCTAAAATAAGCCATGTTTCATTTCTTCTTGACTGTTTTTGTGAGACTTAGTTTCTATGTGTCTATGCCCATGAACTCTAAGTGTTTTGGGTCTTTTAGTGCATCATCTAACATGAATTGGTTGTGATTAAGTCTGATTGATATTAATTGACACTTTGCTACATGAAATTGAGTTATGTGAGTTCATTAGTTAAGATTCAACATTATCAAACTTCCCTTCTGAGTTTTAATTGATTGATGCACAATGTTTGATTTCATATGGCTATGTGTGCAATTGTATGTGGAAATGACTAAGTTTGCAGTAGTTTATTATTAGTATGAGTAGTGTTAATGCCCATTAACCTTAGGGGAATTGGTTATAGCTGTAATAGTGCTAAGTTGCACAAATGGTTAGTTTTGAAATAGGGTAAACCTAAAAATGAAAAAAATAGGTTATTAGTTAAATAAGTGACCAAGAGTGGTCAATTTTGCAATTGACCAACTCTGCAAGGTCCTACACATACTGGCCCACCCTTAAATAGGTTAGCTGTGTAAATAATTGGTTCAAGTCTGCAAGTTCAGACTTACCAAGGCTCATTTGAGCCCTGAATCACAGGTGGCTAGGTCTGCAAAGGCTTTAGCCCAACCTGTATTCAGTAAATGTGCCTCAATTGCCAAGCCAAGTCTCAACTTGAGACTGGCTATATTTTAAATAGGCCAAGTATAACAATATAGCAGGCTAGTCCTGCAATTAGCTTAAAATGTAATAAATTATCTTTAATTAATAGAAAATGAAGCAAAAAGGGTAAAAATTGAAATAGTTCTTTAAGATAGAACTGGCCGGTCCTTAAATACTAATGCAAGGACTGGCCTTTAGTTAAATAAGTCCAAAAATGCTGAAAACCTGACCTAGGTAGGTCGGGTAATTCAGTAGTGTCCTTAAGGGCATAAATGGAAAACAAATTGGTAAAATGGTAGATTAAATAGAGCATATAGGGACATAGGGGTCTTTTGTGCTCGTGATTTCTGCAATTTTACAGAGATTTAGGGGTATAATGGTCTCCCTAAAAAGGGAAATCAGTAAAAATCTTTAACCAATAGGGACACTTTGGTAAAAGCCTAGGAATAGAATCAATGATTTTTAACCAATAGGGACACTTTGGTAAAAGCCTAGGAATAGAATCAAAAAGAACCTTCCAGCACATGCTGGAAGGGATCTTATAACAAAAAATGGGGTCTAAGTGTAGATTTAGTAATTTTGAAGGGGGAGGAAATGGATTTAACTCCTATTCTTTCCCCCCAAGAAATCGGCCATTTCAATACCTATAAATACCCCCTAAAAGAGTTAATTGAGGGCTGGTTTTTCAATAGAGAAATTCAGAGGGAAATATAATAGTTAATAGCGAGTAGTTTTCCAGCATTTTTCGAGTGAGAATATCTGGTATAGCTTCCTGTTCTTGTGGTTTTCTGCTCGAGTTTTGCTTGGATCTGTTATCTGCTTGCTGCTGTGGTTTTCTGCTCGTTTGGGATTCATCTTACACTATTGCATAGCCTGTTTGAGTCTGTTGCTGATTATTTGCTCTTAATCCCCTAGAACTCATTGGCTTCACTTTGTTGTTCCAGCTACATTTTTTGTTCAATCGAAGATGTAATGATGAATTACTCAATGAAAAAATGAAGTTCAAGTGCTGAATCATCTTTTATTTTTGTATTTTTAGCTTATTCTATTCGTTAATAGTTTAGTATGATCTGATCTGTAATTTAAATGTATTGTAGTATGTAGGAGTAGAAAAACAAAAACAAAACAGCGTAATAGATAGATTAATAGTGGTAGTGTAGTGTAGATAGTACATCACTTACTTAAATAGGTAAAACCCTTAAAATAAAGTTAAAAGACCATCACATGAACTAATAACAACAAGCTCATAATGAAACTATCAACCATGGTCATAGTTAGTCCGTTTCCATAGATCAATACCTAGATTTAAGTGAGTTAAGAGAGGAAGCAACCAGAGAAGGTAACAACTAAAATGAAGTAATAACTCAATTAATACCAGATTTGTGATATAAAATAAGCTTGGCTCGTGTTAATATCAGTAGTTAATCACGTTTGTGAACTCGTATATAGATACAAATAAGTTCAAAAGGGAAGAACAGTTAACAGAAGTAATGAGGCATTTGCAACTGGGTATGTGATAATGAATGAGTACAAATCATAGAAAATCCAGTAACATGATCTCGTATATATATCATTAATCAATTGGCCTTAGATAATCTGGTAAGTATTTGGACTGTTTAAATAATACCTCACATAGTTGAATAGCTTTTTCTCTTAATTTATTAGTTAAGTAGTTTCAATGCTTCTATAAGTAATTTAGCAAAAAATAAAAGAATAAGAGTAGTTGGTTCACATATATATGAGTTAATTATAATCTAGAATTAATGTTGATCATCTTGTACAGTGGTTTCCCTTTTCTGATAAATAAAAGCATTTTGATTTCATTCTTAGTCTTGTATGCCTGTTTTACCATGAAGTTTAAATTTTTGCTTTCGTTATCTCAAATGGGTCTGGGCCTGATAAATGGCGTGGGCCTGGACTATGTTCGCAAGTCTGCTGGGCCATCTACTAAAAGCCCAAGCTGGATCTGGGTCATTAGGACCTGGACGTGTTTGATATTACACTAAGTCTCATTCACGAAATCCAGGCCCAATAACAACAGAAATAACATGGGCCTGGACTCGTTTTTCAGAAATGTTAGTAAAAAATGACTAAGGAAAAACATGTATAGAAAAATATAATGAAACAATATGATTGAACTATTAAAACTTAATCGGGACGAGCCTCACATGACACCAAATAGTGGGGCCCCCTTTAGTAACAAAGTAAAAATATAAATAGAACCGGGAAAGCTATTAGTAAATTTCTTAGCTTCTCCCAAAAGAATTAAAAGCCGATAGACTCTATTAGGCACGATTAAATACACCTTCCCTAAATACAAGTGTGCACTTAGTATGACTCAAATCCCAAATCCAAATCCCGGCAAAGCCGAAATGTACTAAAGGTCACAGGTGTACTGGTTGCGGTGTGGTTTGAGGTGCGTTTTTGCGATGTCGCAATTCTTTAAAATATTAAAAGTAAAAGCACATACGTATTGTTAAAATCTATAACAAGTCAAATAAGATTAAGGACGACGGTTGAGCGACCGTGCTAAAACCACGGAATCCGGGAATGCCTAACACCTTCTCCCAGGTTAACAGAGTTCCTTATCCAGGTTTTTGTTTCACGGACTTTAAAAACAGAGTCAATTTCCTCAGATTCGGGATTAACCAGTGACTTGGGACACCATTATCTTCCCAAGTGGCAACTCTGATAATTAAATAAAAATCCCGAACCGATAGTCCTTTATGTGGAAAAACTCTTTCCTCTTTGTTGTTATATCCTCCTCGGGTATTTGAACATGGAGGTATACCCTATGTATCTTTCCGAACGGATCGGTACCAAAGCCTTTTCAGGTGTCGGGTAGTAAAAAAGGAGGTGTAACAGGATGGTTTGACAGTTAAAAGATGAACATAATGTTGAGGTGGCCCGATTGATAAAGAAGATCATCACAGCCGAGGTCAAGAGTAGTAAACAAACCAAAGAATTTGAGGTAGAGAGAGAACATTGCTACATGGCCATGGCTCGGTTAGAATTGGAGTGACAACAACTTCAAAAGAAGAACCAGTAAACCTTAGATGCTCGTGGCGAACAGATTGGTAGGTTGCTTCAAGAAAAAGGGTCATCAGGGAAAGAATTGTCAACATTGCTCAATACATCACGCGAAAATGCTAACTGTGCGAGGATATGTCTCAGTCAACATTTACCTCAGCAACAATGATCTTTGTGTAACAAGTAATGACCGACCTAGACAAACTCCAAAGTGGATTAGCATATAGGCCCGCGGTAAGACCGAATGATGTCTCGCAGGCACTAGGAGCTTTAATGTTTTCATAGGGCATGCATTTTTGTATTTGTATTTTCTTTCTACATTTTTAAAGTTGTAGTACAACATCATTTGTAACCAATGTTTGAATATCAATGAAAATTCAAAAGAAATTGCCATTATTTTTCTCTTATATATGCAAATTGCTTGAGCGATAGGCAAATATATAGGATCGAAAAACGGAAAAATGAAAAAAAAAGGAGGAAAGAAAAAGGGAAAAGAAGAAAAAGAAACAACGAAAGAAATAATGAAAGAAAAACAAAAGTGAAAAAAAGTAAATTGGCGGGTCAAAAAGAAGAATAATGCCGGGGTGATGCATAATTACTAGGCAAAAGTTGTGTTTTTAAACTTGTGATGTTTATCCCTTATGATCTAACTATTAACAAGTTTTTGTTGTTGATGAGTATTAGATAAATCAGTTAGCAACTAGTATTCTGGCACATCACAACTACAACACTCGTTCTAAGGCATGACGAAAGCGGTAACCCAAGAAATTGAGCCCACAGTCATGGAATCCGTGCAAGAGGAAGAAGTTATATATGTAACTAGCATGAAAGAAGAGATGTACAAATTGAAACAGTAGATGTCAGAAATGTACCAGGCTTGGTCAAGGGGCAACCCTTACCTTCTTACCCAGCTAACCCCACATATATTCCTCCCTCGAACCCAAACCAGGAACCACCCACCATGAACTCATATTCCACATATCCTGCTTATCCGCACTATTACGCCACTAAATCACAAGCACTACCACCACTGCCTAAAGAAGCTCCACCACCACCACCCCAGGTCGCTCCTGTGTATGTGGCACCGCCATCGGCCACTTTACATAAATCCTCTAGCGAGCCTGTATTTCATGTCCAGGGTAATCATTACTACCGGCCAGAACCCACCTTCAGGAAACATGATTCTTACACCCCACTCATCGACATGACGGAGGAGGAGAAACCTACTAGAAACCATGAACAAGAGGAGATGGCTAGGAAAATGAAGAGCCTTGAGCAGTTGTTTCGCAATATGCAGGGTCTGGGAGGCCAAGTTAGTGTGGCATACAAAGACCTATGTTTGTTTCCTGAGGTACAGCTACCTGCCGGGTTTAAGCTGCCAAAATTTGACATGTATGATGGCCATGGTGATCCAGTGGCCCTCCTGAGAGGATACTATAGTAAAATGCGCGAAGATGGAGGAAGGGATGAACTACTTATGGCTTACTTCAGTCAAAGGCTCAGTGGCTCGGCATTGGAATGGTACACTCGTCAAGATCATACTCGATGGTTCATTTGGGATGATTTAGCTCAATCCTTTGCAAACCATTTCCAATATAATATGGAAATTATCCCTGATAGATTGTCATTGACTAAGATGGAGAAGAAACCCAGAGAAAGCTTTCGGGAGTATGGATTCAGGTGGAGGGAACAGGCGGCACATGTAGATCCACCAATGAAAGAAAGAGAAATGGTAGATTGTTTCTTATAAGCTTTGGAGCTGACATACTACGGTCATTTAGTGTCTGCGATTGGAAAAACCTTTAACGAGGTAGTAAAGATGGGGAGTTTTATGGAAGAAGGTCTAAAGACGAATAAGATTATGAGCTACTCAGCCATCAAGGCTACAAACCAAGAAATACAAACGAGAACAGGAGGGCCAATTGGAAAGGAGAAGAAGGAAGAAGTGGCAGTTATTGAAGGTAGATCTTGGTCCCGGGGCCCCACTCCCATATCATCATCAACCTCGTCCATACTAACCATATCCAACAGCACCATATAATCCACCTCCACCATATTATCCTCCAACCAGTCCACAATATTCTGTCCAACATGCTCAATCTTACCCAACGCCTCCATCTTCATGGCATACCCCAGCTCTTCAGAATGTCTACCATGCACAAAATGCCTATCTACCTTCGAAAACCTACAAAAATTCTAACTGACCCAACTTTCGTCTTGACCCTGAAGTAAAAGGTGATAGGGATCAAAGGAAAAGAACATTCACTCCTCTGGGAGAATCATACACCAGTTTCTTTCACCGATTAAGAGAACTAGGGATGCTGAACACCATCGAACCCAAAATTCCCAACCCTCCACCCAAAAATTTAGACAAATCCGTCTATTGTGAATACTGTTCTGGGGCACCGGGACATGACACAGAGAAGTGTTGGGACTTAAAGTCTGCAATAAAAGAACTCATTGACTCCAGGATAATTGAGGTGCAAGCTCCAGAGACTCCCAACATAACGCAAAATCCTTTGCCAGCGCATCATGAGACAAATATGATAGAGCTAGTACATGGAGAGAGCTGCGAAAAACTTTCTCAGACGGTGATGACAATTAAAGCAAATAGCAAGATCGAGGAGAAAGTTGAAAGTGAGAAAGTGTCAATTGAGTTACCAGCAAGACAGCCATCAGTGAGGATTGAGCTTGAGCCTGTAAAAGTAATTGTACCTGGGGTGAAGTCCCTGCTGACTGCGAATGAGGCTTATATAGAGCCAGTGGTTATCAAACCAGTTGTTCAGATACCAGTTGTGAGTACCAAGTCTATACCTTCGAATTATGATAAGGTGACAGTAATGTATAAAGGGAAAGAAGTTAAGGGGGAAATTTGTGAAACTCATAGTTTAACTCGCTCTGGGCGATGTTTTGCCCCTGGTGATTTGAGAAAGACAAAAGTGGTGAAAAAAAACCTAGCTTATGTGAAAAAAGCAGTCACTGAGGATGAAGCTGAGGAATTTATAAAGAAAATGAAAGCTCAAGACTACTCTATAGTTGAGCAATTAAGGAAGACGCCCGCGTAAATATCGTTGTTATCCCTACTAATTCATTCTGATGAACATAGAAAGGCCTTGATGAAGATTCTAAATGAGCCCACGTACCGGAGAAAATCTCGGTATGTCATCAGGAGAAAATCACAAACAAGATCTTTGAGACAAATAAAATAACATTTTCGGATAGCGAGTTGCCACTTGAAGGGACGGAGCATAATAAAGCATTATACCTCACGGTAAAATGTGAAAAATCTGTAGTAACTCGTGTTTTGGTGGACAATGGATCAAGCACCAATATCTATCAATTGTCAACTCTAAGGAACTGAAAGTCAATCATGAGAGAATTCACCGAAATAATGTATGTGTGAGGGGTTTTGATGGAGGCGGAAAGAACACCGTGGGGGATATTATACTGGAGCTTGCTATCGGACCAGTGGATTTCACTATTGAGTTTCAAGTGCTGGATGTCACTGTATCATACAACCTCTTGTTAGGACGTCCGTGGATCCACGCTGCGAAAGCAGTACTATCTTCTTTGCATCAAATGGTAAAAGAGTGGGAGCAACAAGAAATAATAGTGCACGGGGTAGACGATATTTGCAATGCTATTACACTATTTTAGGAAGTTGAAGGAGATAAAGGTCTGTGGGTGTACCATGTAATGGACACTGTGACTGTGAACAAAATATCTGAAGGAGAAAATATGCCAGTACCTGCGGTGGCCCCTGCAGCGGTTATGCTCGCCAAAGAAATGATAAAGAATGTGTTTTCTCCAGGAAAGGGTTTAGGAGTTACCTTGCACGGTATAACACAGTCAATTAACCTTCCAGGCATTACTAATACTTTTGGCTTGGGTTTCATACCAATCATTGCTAATATACAGAGAGCTAAGAAGTTTAAAAATAAAGGGTGACCCTCACCAAACCTATCCAAAAATTGTCCAACTCCTTTGTCAAGCCTGGTACACAGAGACGTCTGGCAACTGTCATGCCAAACTGTGCGGAGATAAAACCAGATAAAGAGATTCTAGCAAGATTTGAAAGGTTATTTGAAGACGTAAATGTGATGGAAACGGGCGAAGGAACAAGCAAAATGGATGTTCAATTTGTTGGACCCCGCACTATTCTAAATAACTAGGAAGCTACACCTCTTCCAATCAGGAGGGAGTTGTGGTAGTTAGCTTTTAATATTTCATTCCCAAAACTGTCTTGTTTTAAAATTGTAATCCTATATCCCGTCAAGTCAAATGTATCCAAATCTTGTTACCTTTCGAAAAATTCAATGAAATTCAATTTATTTCTTCCTCTATTTTTGCCTTATTTTATTTTCTTCTCTTGTACAGTTCAATATTTGCTGATTCCAATGATATATCATGCATGAAGGATTCCCCGTCCAGTCTTGATAATCGAATAGTTATACAGGAAATTGAAAATGAACATGAAGTGGAACATGAGGATGATGAAGTATTGGAGGAAACTAGTAAAGATTTGAGTCATTATGAAGAAAAACTCAAACCAAACTTAAATGAGACGGATTCTATTAATTTGGGAAGTGAGGAGAATGTCCGAGAAACAAAGATTAGTGTGCATTTTGAGACTTCACTCAGAGAAAATTTGATCAAGTTGTTACATGAGTATAAGGACATATTTGCTTGGTCTTATGATGACATGCCTGGGCTCAGTACTGACCTGGTGGTACATAAATTGCCTATATAAACAAAATGCCGGCCAGTAAAGCAAAAGTTAAGGAAGTTTAAAATGGATATCAGTATGAAAATAAAAGAAGTCAACAAGCAATTCGAGGCGAAGGTCATACGGGTCACTAAATATCCCACATGGTTAGCTAATGTCGTGTCTGTTCCAAAGAAAGACGGAAAAACCAGGGTGTGTGTTGATTATCGAGACCTCAATAAAGCTAGTCCAAAGGATGATTTTCCATTGCCAAATATCCATATTTTGATCAACAATTGTGCCAGACATGATATTGGTTCTTTTGTGGATTGTTATACCGGTTATCATCTGATCCTGATCGACGAAGAAGATGCAGAAAAGACGGTATTTATCGCGCCTTGGGGAACATATTGCTACAGTGTGATGCCGTTTGGGTTGAAGAATGCTGGAGCTACATATATGAGGTCAATGACAACTATGTTTCATGACATGATACATCGAGAGATTGAAGTATATGTGGATGATGTTATTATCAAGTCCAAAAAGCAATGTGACCATGTCAAGGATTTAAGAAAGTTTTTCCAGAGGCTCCCAAGATATTATCTCAAGCTCAATCCAGCAAAGTGTGCTTTTGGAGTGCCATCAGGAAAGTTATTGGGGTTCGTGTAAGCCGGCATGGTATTGAACTAGACCCATCAAAGATAAAGGCAATTCAGAACTTGCCTCCGCCTAAGAGCAAGAAAGAGGTGATGAGTTTGTTGGGCATGTTGAATTATATTAGCAGATTTATTGCTCAGCTGACGTCGACCCGTGAGCCCATTTTCAAATTGTTGAAGAAAGATTCTGCGGTAAACTAGACTGAGGAATGTCAAGATGCATTTGACAAAATTAAGGAATATCTGGCTAATCCTCTTGTATTGATTCCTCCAGAACCTGGAAGGCCCTTGATCCTTTATTTGACTATATTGGATAATTCTTTTGGCTATGTACTGGGGCAGCACGACGAAACAGGGAAGAAAGAGCAAGCAATATATTATCTTAGTAAAAATTTTACATCTAAAATACACTCAGTTGGAGAGAACATGTTGTGCTTTAATTGGGTTGCGCAAAAGTTAAAACATTACTTGTTGGCTAATACTACTTATCTGTATCTCGGTTGGACCCACTAAAGTATATATTCCAGAAGCATATGCCCACGGGAAGACTTTCTAAATGGCAAATTCTACTTACATAGTTTGACATCAATTATGTAACTTGCACTGCAATGAAGGCACACGCAGTCACTGACCATTTGGCAGAAAATCCGGTCGATGATGAGTACGAACCATTAAAGACATATTTTCCTGATGAGGAGACAATGAATATTGAAGAAGTGGAATAAGACGATAAGCCAAGCTGGAGAATGTACTTTGATGGGGCTGTCAATACCAAAGGGGTCAGAATTGGAGCAGTACTCATCTCAGAAACGGGTCAGCATTTTCTTGTTACCACTCAGCTCCGATTGTTCTATACTAATAATATGGCCGAGTATGAAACATGTATATTGGGATTGAGAATGGCAATAGACATGGATGTTCAAGAGATTTTGGTCATGGGTGACTCGGATCTCTTGATACATCAGATTCAAGGATAATGGAAGACAAGGGATTTGAAACTTATACCTTATCGGCAGTGTCTGCATGAACTATCTCAGAGAATTCAATCCATAAAGTTCAAACATATCACAAGAATGCACAACGAAGTAGCAGATGCTCTAGCCACATTAGCATCCATGTTGCACCATCCAGATAAAGCTTATATAGATCCACTGCAGATACAAGTTCATGATCAAAATGCTTATTGTTTCGCCGTAGAAGAAGAACTTGACGGTGAGCCATGGTACCATGATATTAAAGAATATTTGAGGATAGAAGTATACCCAGCACAAGCCACGGGGGACCAGAAAAGGGCTAT
This sequence comes from Nicotiana noctiflora, assembly GCA_032618575.1. Taxonomy (NCBI): domain Eukaryota; kingdom Viridiplantae; phylum Streptophyta; class Magnoliopsida; order Solanales; family Solanaceae; genus Nicotiana; species Nicotiana noctiflora. Next base: position 28,207 of record JASVEL010000295.1, on the reverse strand, counting down.
AAGGCAACTAGCAAATGGATTTTTCTTCAGAGGAGGAGTTGTATACAAAAGAACCCCAGATTTGGGTCTATTGAGATATATAGATGCACAACAAGCCGACACAATCATGGCTGAAATACATGCAGGAGCTTGCGGACCTCATATGAGCGAATATATTTTGGCTAAGAAAATACTAAGAGCAGGATATTATTGGCTCACCATGGAGCGTGATTGCATTAGATATGTGCCGAAATTCCACCAGTGTCAGATACACAGAGATTTGATTCACTCCCCATCCTATGAGTTGCATACAATGTCAGCACCGTGGCCATTTGATAATAGGTGAATTTGACTATATTTATGCCCTAAATAATCACACTTTATTGTTGTTTTGATATTGTTTATGATGAAAAAATACTTTTATTAGTGTTATTAGTGTGTTATAGGTACACATGAGCTAATGAAGACTAAAAGAGCAAGTTTTGGAGTCAAAAGATGGTGAAAAAGGCCAAAGTGTGGTACAAGTCGAGAAATTATGCTGAAAATAGCTAGGAAGGTATGATTCCGAGCTATATAGATGTTATGGAATGAATTTAAGTTATTTGAAGCTTTTACGTCTAAGTAAAAGCTCAAGTAATTAAGCCGGGATCGTGTTCGGGGGTCAAATTTGATAGTTTAGTACAAACGAAGACTCGATGAGGCATATTGCGCACTGTCTAGTAAATTGGACTTAACTTTTATCTCTGAACTCTGTTTTGGCTCCATAATATATGGTTGCAAATAAAACTCAAAGGGCGACAACTTTCATGTTTTGTGTTTTTCGAAGTTACAAACGGAACAGGGTGGAATACTGCGGTTTCACCGCGACCGTGGTGGAACCGCGGCAGAAGAGGCCTGCGGAAGATTTTGAAGTTCAGAGGAGTGGATTTTCGGCAGTCCATCCGCGACCGCGGACGGACTAAGGGAGAGGCCAAAAATTTGAAGGCTAAACTTGTCAAAACTAAAATATTATAACCTAAACCCTCTATATAATGATAGGATTCACCCAAGATAGGCAAGTATTGTATTATTCACTACTTTTGCAAGTAAATTAGTAAGAGAGAACTCTCTCAACATCTTTCCTTCTTTTACCTTGAATATTTGATTATGAATTCAATTATTATTATTGTTTCTTTGATCATGAGTAGCTAATTCTTTATCTAATGTTTTGATGGAACCTATTGATTGATGAACTTCTGGGTTATGTGATTACAAATTGTTAGCTAGATTTCTATTTGTTCAACTTTGTTCTTGTTGTAGTCAATTGGTAGGATCCCCAATTAGCTGTTCCTATTTAGTGTGCATAACTTGGAAAAGAGTGCATATTTAGGTAAATGGTTGAACCACACCACACCTGATTATTGGAGGAATCTATAAATTTAGGCGTAAAGGTGGGGTTAGGAATAACGAAACCTTGGGTGCAATCTAAAGTGAACCGTTCAAATTAAAGCTAGCTAGGGTAGCTCGGGAGAGTACACTAGTAAATTATTGTAGTTTCTCGGGAGAGAGTTACGGTAAAAATAGTGTTCATGATTGATAAAATAATATTGACAATTTGTATGAGCATAATCAGAAGGAATTCCATCAATAGGGGAAATCAATACCTTAGTCTTTCTCTTCATTCTTTACACAATATTCAATTTTTTCATTTAAGTCTTTAATTCTTGCAAAAGTTAGTTATTAGAAAACTACCACAAAAATATATTCAAAAGTTTGGGAAGCTACTTCAGAAGTGTTATTGGGTTTTGGAAGTTGCAGTTGATAGGTTAATTCCCTGTGGGATCGACTATGGACTTAATTGACCATATTATATTAACTATGACTGTTGCTTGGACGTGAATCAGTTTTGGCGCCGTTGCCGAGGAATTAATGGAATTATCATGTGCCATTGGTAGAACTACAAGATTCTTGTGTAGTCAGGTTCTTTCTACACTTTACATTGAAATTTTTGACGATTGTTGAATTGGGTACTCGGGTGCATGCCTAGAAAATTTGCAAGGACTTGAGAACTAATCGAAGGACTCTCACACCTAGAGCAAACTTTCCGGGCACGTAACAGGGCCATCAAACAAATTCAGAAATCTCAGTAACCAATTAAACTAGATTTCAACATGGGAGATGTGAACGACCCAAACCAGCAAGCTGGTTTGAACGCACAGGAGGCGCAGGAGGCGCATGAAGGTGCATTATTTGATTGGGCACAACCAACAGCTGATAATTTGGCAACTGCCATTATTGTGTCAGGCATTCAAGCTGAGTCATTCCAGATTACTAACAACATGCTACACTTGTTGCAAAACAAGGGATTATTCTCTCGGACTCAGGTTGAAGATCCAAAACAGCACCTGAAGAACTTTCTCTCTATATGCAAGACACAGAGGCAACCAAACGTGGCACCATAAGCCATCAGATTATTGCTATTTCTGTTCTCAATTACAGGGGCTGCACATGTATGGCTAAACTCACTCCCTATAAACTCTATTGCAACATGGGATGAATTAGTCAAGCAATTCCACAACAAGTTTCATCCACCTAACAAGACAGCTCAACAAATTGATGAGATTGTGAGCTTCAAGCAAAAACCAATGGAGACATTACATGAAACTTGGGGCAGATTCAAGGGTATGCTTGTTATGTGTCCTCACCATGGGATTCCTGAGCAGATGTTGGGTCAAAGGTTCTACATGGGCTTTTCGACAGTATGAAGAATATAGTAGATGCCTCAGCAGGTGGGGCTTTCTGAGCAAGACTTGGAGAGAAGACCAAATTTTGCTTGACAAGATGGCACAAAACTCCGGGTGGACGACCAGGAATGCTCCTATTACTCCAGTGGTACACTCTGTACCTCTTAATCCTTCCAACACTATGGAGGAGAACATGGCAACTTTACTGACACAAATGAGCCTCCTAACAAAGAAGGTGGAAGAATCTGGGGTCAAGCAGTATGTTCACATTATAGACACTACCAATAGTGGTTTATGCACATCTTGCATTAGCCAACCCATAGGTAATCCATGGGCTGCAGACCAAGAACATCATCATTAGCATGAAGACATGAATTACGTGGCTAATTATGGATGGCAGCGACAGGGTAACCAAAGTTGGGGTCAGCAGGCTCCACAACAGTACAGGCCTCCTCAACTACACTATAATGCAGCAGGTATGAGGCCACCAAACAACATGGACCAATATCATAGACCTTAGAATTTCAACAATCAGCAGCAGGGGTATCATCCACCTCCACCACAACATGGGGGTAGACATAACGATGTGTTCGCAGAGCTGAAAGCTATGATGCAGCAGGTAATTGGGTCATATGCCAAAACCAATGAAAGGAAAGATGCACATGACGCATCTATCAAGAATATTGAAGTACAGGTGGGCCAAATTGCTATATCACTTAACAATCGTCCTCAAGGGACATTGCCAGCAGATACACAAACAAACCCAAAGGATCAAATCCCAAAGCAGCTGATGGCAATTAATCTGAGAAGTGGAAGAGATCTTGATGCTGAGAAGGAAAGAGAGAGAAGAAATTTGTAGGCTGAGACACTCACTCCAGTACCCATTGAACTGGATAAGTCCACCGGGTTGAAAGAAGTTACAGTCTAGCCAGTAGCCAAAAGTAATGATGTGCAGCAGGGAATGGAGAAAGTATCTAAACTGGTAGAGCAGTCGGTTGTGGAATAAGTTATAGAGAAAGAAAAGTCCCAAGTGATAGGGAAGAAGAGGCCTCCAGCCCCGTTCCGCCAAAGGTTGGCCAAGCACCGGAAAGATGAGCAATACAAGAGATTCTTCGAGATGCTCAACCAAATCCAGGTAAACATTTCCTTAATTGAAGCTTTGGAAGAAATGCCTGGGTATGCTAAGATGATGAAAGATTTGATGTCACGAAAATTTGATTTCCAAGACTTGGCCACCGTAACTCTTGCACAAACATGTAGTGTAGTAGTCTCTAGACCCATAGCTGAGAAGCTATCCGACCCAGGTAGCTTCACCATTCCATGCACTATATGAATCTTTGCCTTTGCTAAGGCATTATGTGATTTGGGGGCAAGTATAAATCTTATGCCCTTGGTGATCTATAAGAGGCTGGGCATCGGGAGAGCCAGGCCTACTTCTATGTTATTATAGCTTGCTGACAGGACAATTAAGCGTCCATTCGATATAGTGGATGATGTGCTCATTCAGGTGGGTAAGTTTGTGTTTCCCGTCGATTTTCTTATTCTTGACTACAAGGTGGACGAAGAAATTCCTATAATCTTAGGAAGACCATTCCTAGCCACAGGGAGAGCTCTGATTGATTGTGAGACCGGGGAACTCAAGATGAGGCTGAATGATGACGAGATCATATTCAATGTGCTAAAATCCATGAGGCACCCTAGTGAGTTCCTGAATTGCTCTCTCATTGATGTGGTAGATGTGATAGTGGAGACAGATGATGTAGAATTGACAGCTGAAGATCCACTTCAGGCATGCCTGATGAACTTAGAATAGGTAAATGGTGAAAGCCTGGCAGAGTTGGTGCTATCTCTGGAAGGTAAGGGGTTTTGGGATAGAGAGTTATAGTTTGAACCTCTACACTTAGAGAAGAGAGAGATCCCTCCAGCAAAACCATCCATTGAAGAGCCACAAAAGCTGGAGCTTAAACCACTACCAACTCATCTCATGTATGAATTTCTAGGCCCTAACTCCACTTTACCTGTTATTACTTCATCTGGTTTGCTAGATGTGCAGGCTCAAAAGCTATTACAGGTACTCAAGGAATGTAATACTGTCATTGGTTGGACCATGGCAGACATAAAGGGACCAGCCTTCCATACTACATGCACAAGATTCTCCTGGAAGGGGGACACAAACCCTCCAGGAAACACAAAAGAAGGCTGAACCCGAATATGAAGGATATAGTGAAAAAGAAAGTGATAAAGTTGCTAGACATAGGGTAAGTCCCGGGTAAGTTTTCTCACCCTTTTGTGTTGTACATTGATTATTATGCCATGAGGACATGGCATGATTTTAAGTGTTGGGTGGGAAACTTATCTTGTATATATTGTATAAAGTAGATGTAGCTGTAAATTATATTACCTGGCTTGGCTCGATGATGGACACATGGCGACGGGTTTCTTAAGGGTCTAAGTCGGAATAAAAACACAAAAAAATCAAAAATTTGAATAATCTAAAAATATGAGTAGAGGGCTCTTCCTGATGACGGACTATTTAGGAAAAGTACTCTTGAGGGAAGTAGTCTATGTCGGAACTTTTCTTTCTTTTATTTTCTTTCTCTAGGTAGTGTATTACCTCCCCCTTGGTTTTTCTTTTGACCACGGTTCTTTTCCAAGGGTTTTTATTGAACAGGGTTAGGTAGATTTTTTTTAGGATTAGAGGGCAAATGTTCACATGTAGCCCCAAGTATGCACATTATCAAAACTAAAATGAACTTGAGAATGTATGATCTAAGCTTGACTGTAGATTCTAGGATATGGCTTAAATTGCACAATACAGCTTGCTTGAACATTGATAGGACTTTGTAGATGAACCCGATTCTAAATGAGTTGCATGCTAAGTGTGTGTGAGATTTTACTTACATTATATATTTTACATGATACCTAGAACTTGCCCTGTATGTTTGCAAAGCGAAATAGAAGTTGTTTGGTTGTAAAGATGATAGAGGCATTTATTTGTGTAACCCCATAAATCAATAAGACATGAATTCACCTGTACATAATATCCTAGTTAGCCCCTAGGAGCTTAAAGCCTGTTCTTTGATAACCCTTGAATGTTCATGAAAAATTGAAATCATATATTGTCTACTTTACCTCCTAGAAGCACTTGTGTTATAACGAATATGCAAAAGTCTAAGTGTGGGGTGAAGGGATGTTGAAAAAGGGAAAATCAAGAATGAATGGTAGAAAATGGTGAACTGGCAAAATACTGTAAATGCTACAAGATTTGAAAAACAAAAATAGATATATCAATGTATATATGTAAAATAGCAAGGCCAGTTACACAAACAAAAGAAACTTGGGGATTAAAAGTAAATGAAGTTGAAGAAATGTTTAGGGGAGACATAAGGGAGAAAGCTAAAAGGGAAGTTGTGAAAAAGAAAGAAAGTGCTTAGGGAGGTTAGCCACTATAACCAAAAGTATCCTACCCGTCCCATAGCCAACATTACAACCCTTAAAGACCTCTTGGTCTGTGATTGAATAACTCGATTAGTGGAGCATTACACTATGGGCAAGCCTATGGCGTATCTGTATGCGTATGAATGTTCTTTGTTGAGAGTGAGTGAATTTTTCCAATATCTATAAGTTCCATGTTCTAAATTGTTTATGTGTGGGAACTTCTCTCAATAAATTGTGAGATGGCATGTAACTTAGGAATAAAAAGGTAAGTTTGCAAGTCTGTGATAATAACTAGAGTAAGCAATAATGTGCTGGCATTTGAGTTTACGGTTAGGTAAGGATTGTGCATGTCTTAGGTTAATCGTGAAAGATAGCTTTTGTGACATATTTTGGGGAAGGCATTAATAAAAATTGGCCTAACGTGTGATTAAGGTTGCTCGAGGACGAGCAAAAATTTAAGTGTGGGGTGTTGATAATATGTAAATTTGACTATATTTATGCCCTAAATAATCACACTTTATTGTTGTTTTGATATTGTTTATGATGAAAAAATGCTTTATTAAAGTTATTAGTATGTTATAGGTACACATGAGCTAATGAAGACTAAAAGAGCAAGTTTTGGAGTCAAAAGATGGTGAAAAAGGCCAAAGTGTGGTACAAGTCAAGAAATTATGCTGAAAATAGCCGGGAAGGTGTGATTCCGAGCTATATAGATGTTATGGAATGAATTTAAGTGATTTGGAGCTTTGATGTCTAAGTAAAAGCTCAAGGAATTAAGGCAGGATCGTGTTCGAGGGTCAAATTTGATAGTTTAGTACAAACGAAGACTCGATGAGGCATATTGCGTACTGTCTAGTAAATTGGACATAACTCTTTGCTCATAACTCCATTTTGGCTCCATAATATATAGTTGTAAAGCTAACGAAAAGGGATACAACTTTAATGTTTTGAGTGCTTCCAAATTACAAATAGAACATGATGAAATACTGCGGTTTCACCGTAGCCGTGGTGGAACCGCGGCAGAAGCGGCCTGCGAAAGATTTTGAAGTTCGGAGGAGTGGATTTTCCACGGTCCATCCGTGACCGCGGACGGACCGTGGGTGAGGCATAAGATGTTAAGGCTAAACTTGTCAAAACTCAAATTTTATAATCTAAAACCTCTATTTAATGATAGGATTCGCCCAAGAGAGGCAAGTATTGTATTATTATTCACTACTTTTGCAAGTAAATTAGTAAGAGAGAACTCTCTCAACATCTTTCTTTCTTTTACCTTGAATCTTTGATTATGAATTCAATTATCATTCTTGTTTCTTTGATTATGAGTAGCTAATTCTTTATCTAAGGTTTTGATGGAACCTATTGATTGATGAACTTCTGGGTTATGTGATTACAAATTTTTAGCTAGATTTCTATTTGTTCAACTTCATTCTTGTTGTAGTTAATTGGTAGGATCCCCAATTAGCTGTGCCTATTTAGCGTGCATAACTTGGAAAAAAGTGCATATTTAGGTAAATTATTGAACAACAACACACCTAGATTACTGGAGGAATCTATAATTTTAGGCGTAAAGGTGGTGTTAGGAATAACGAAACCTTGGGTGAAATCTAAAGTGAAGCGTTCAAATTAAAGCTAGCTAGGGTAGCTCGGGAGAGTACACTAGTAAATTATTGTAGTTGCTCGGGAGAGAATTACGGTAAAACTAGTGTTCATGATTGATAGAATAATATTGACAATTTGTATGAGCATAAACAGAAGGGATTTGATCAATAGGGGAAATCAATACCTTAGTCTTTGTCTTAGTTCTTTACACAACATTCAACTTTTTCATTTAAGTCTTTAATTCTTGCAAAAGTTACTTATTAGAAAACTACCACAAAAATATATTCAAAAGTTTGGGAATCTGCTTCAGAAGTGTTATTAGGTTTTGGAAGTTGCAGTTGATAGGTTAATTCCCTGTGGGATCGACTCTGGACTTAATTGACCGGATTATATTGACTACGACCGTTGCTTGGACGTGAATCACCATTCATCGCCTAGGGCATGGATGTCAACGGCCCAATAGAGCCCGCAGCATCTAATGGGCACAAATTTATCTTGGTAGCAATTGATTATTTCACTAAATGGGTGGAGGTGAAAACATTTAAAGTAGTGACAAAGAAGACGGTAGTAGATTTCGTACACACAAATATCATTTGTCACTTTGGAATTCCAAAGGTAATTATCACGGACAATGGAGCAAATCTGAACAGTCACCTCATGGCAGATGCATGTCAAAAGTTCAAAATCTTGCACCGTAACTCTACACCTTATCGGCCTAAAGCAAATGGAGCAGTTGAGGCTGCGAATAAGAATATTAAGAAGATTCTCAGGAAAATGATGGAAGAGTCAAGACAGTGGCATGAAAAACTACCATTTGCTCTCATGGGTTATCGTACAACTGTACGTACTTCAATTGGTGCAACACCTTACTCATTAGTGTACGGAACGGAGGCAGTCATACCTGCAGAAATTGAAATACCTTCACTACGGATCATAGCTGAGGCTGAAATTGACGATGATGAATGGGTAAAATCTCGGCTAGAACAATTGAGCTTGATCGATAAGAAAAGGATAGCAGCAGTCTGTCACGGACATTTATATCAACGAAGGATGGCCAGAGCATATAACAAGAAAGTACGTCCACTGAAATTCAAAGTTGGACAGTTGGTTCTAAGACGTATTTTACCACATTGGGCCGAAGTAAAAGGAAAGTTTGCACCTAATTGGCAAGGGATATTCATGGTATCCCGGGTATTGTCCAACGGAGCTTTATATTTAAAAGATGTTGAAAGAAATGTGTAGAGACTGCTATCAACTCCGATGCAGTCAAGAGATATTATGTATGATTCCTTTTTCATATGTACACTTGTATTTGTCATAATTTTAAAATTGAAATGATGAAGGCATTTTATTCTCTATCCAAACACTTTATCCATTGCTACCCCTGTAGAGACTTATTGCATTATTCTTTCATATCCCTCTCTCGCAATAAATTATGAACAAGAAAGTGAAAAGAAAAGAAAAAGAGAATGAAGAAAAAAGAAAGAAAATAAAAAAAATATACAAAAGAAAAATCGGGAAAAAGTCAAAAGACGAACGATCTTATGTTCCGATCTACATTTTTACTTGATCCCGAAAGGGTACGTAGGCAGCCTCAATGAGGTTCAGTCATGATAAAAATAAAATCCAGAATTCCCCAAATATTGAAACTGGGGCAGAAGTTATGTTTTATGATTCCGAGAGTTGTAAATATTTTGAACCCTCGTTCAAATTTTGAGCCTTTATACCTTTCTTTCTAAACCCATCCAAAAGCCACATTACAGTCCAAAGAAAGACCTTCTGATTAATTTCAAGAAAATGATGATATAATATGAATAGAAGAAACATGTCATAGACAATACCCGGAGGTTTGGAAATAGAAAAATAAAGAAAAAATAAAAATGACTGAGTCTTATCGGTGAAAACCGTAACGGGCACCATAAGGTGAATGTGAGATGAAAGATAAATAAAAATGAGAGAGTTTTATTGGTGAAAACCCTAACGGGAACCATAAGGCGAATGTGAGAAGAGAGAAATAAAAATTAGAGAGTCTTATTGGTGAAAACCTTCACATGCACCATAAGGCGAAAGTGAGGAATATTTTGCTGAAAGAGGAAACAGCAAAAATAAGAAAGGTTTGGGTTGAAGGAAAGTAAGACAGCAACGATTCGATTGGACAGACTAGGTCGGATATTTAAATACATGGCATGGTCAAAGGAATTAGCCTTCATACCCAGATAAGTTTTGTCTTTACTTCAAAATACCCTCACCCTTTGAAATTCTGGTCTTTGCATTTCATTTTACTTGTTCAAAACCAGTTGCCAGTTGAAAGCTAACTATCAGCTTCTTATGTTAGATGGCGTAATAACACTGGGTCAAAAGAGAAAAAAAGGAAGTAGATGGCGATCACAAGGCTGAAAGAAAATGAAAAGAAAGGAAATAAAAAGAGAAAAGCAAAAGGGGATTACAAGAGAAAGTTGAGAAGATATGATGATAAATTACAAAGAAGAATGAAACAAGAAGAGGCGGACGATGGAAGCAAGGCCAACAAGAATGCCAGTCGCAAACTATCATTTCATAACTAATAAATTGTTCACTGATTTAGATAGGGACAAAAGATTCAAATTCTCACTAATCACTTCAAAGTGATGTGACTAATGTGGGAGAAAATATCAAAAGGAAAATAGCAATAAAAGGGAGAGTATCCACAAGGGAGGACTCATTCAGTAATCCGGAACCTACCCGAACATCAAGGGAAGTATTATCTTGTCACGACCCTAGTTCACCAATCGTGAACATGTCGTGATGTCACCCAGTCCCCACGACTAGGTAAGCCTAACACGTTGCGGAATATACCAGTTTATGAACATTAAATAAGAAATAGCGGAAAACGATATAAATAAGAATGTAATCTGTGCCGCTTGGCACATACACCCGTCAAACACACTTTATAAACACCACCAAGACCCGAAATCCCACGGGTAACACAGACTAAAAGAAATACAACTGTGGCTCTATGTGTAAAGAGTATCTAAAACAACGAAACGAAGGAAAACATCTACTAGAACTATCAGAATAGAAGGAGGGCCTCCGGATCCGCGGACGTAGCAGATCATACCTCGAGGTCTCCAAGCTCTAAACGGTTAGCCAAACTTGCCATGCACAGACCTAGGTGTTGAACCCAAGCAATCAACCTCACCCGCGGTGATACGATAAATATACGCTATCAAATCCCAAGCCTAACCTCGATGGAGTAGCGACGAGGAAGGTCGGGGCCCTACCGAGAGAACAATAATATAATGATGATAACAATAATAAGCAGCTTAAATAATAATGAATCTGAAATGACGACAGTAAAGTGATTTCCGCAACCGTCTACAATGTAAGCTAGCAACCAAGTAAATAACCGAATAAAAACTCAATCAAGAAGTCCAGAATCGTGGGAATCGAACCCACAGATCGAATCTCAAGTAAACTCCGGGTCTCCGGAATCGAACCCGTAGCCCCATATCTCAATAAATAATCAATAACTCAGCATCTCCGGAATCGAACCCGCAGTCCCTACCAATAACTCGTGATCTCGGAATCGAACCCGCAGTCCCTACCAATAACTCAGATCCCGGAATCGAACCCGTAGTCCCTACCAATAACTCGTGATCTCGGGAATCGAACCCGTAGTCCCTACCAATAACTCAGGATCTCGGGAATCAAACCCGTAGCCCCTACCAATAACTCATGATCTTGGGAATCGAACCCGTAGTCCCTACCAATAACTCGTGATCTCGGAATCGAACCCGTAGTCCCTACCAATAACTCGTGATCTCGGAATCGAACCCGTAGTCCCTACCAATAACTCGTGATCTCGGGAATCGAACCCGTAGTCCCTACCAATAACTCGGATCTCGGAATCGAACCCGTAGTCCCTACCAATAACTTATCAATAAACTTCGGTCTCCGGAATCGAACCCGCAGCTCTCGATCTCCGGGAATTGAACCCGCAGTCCACAAACAAAGCAAGTAAAGGAATACACAGAGAGAAATATAATATGCTTAACTATAACTCCACCGAGGACTAGTGCCAACAATTATCAAGAAGTTCAAGTAGGACAATTAGGCAATTAGACAGATAAATCCTACCTAATCATGCTTCCCTAACGAATACCAGGTAGATGTCACAATTTTATCACCTAAGAGCAGGAATATCACTAATCGAACAATTCAAGTATGGTGTGTGTTACAACAAACAGCGCATCTACACGCCCGTCACCTCGCGTACAAGGCATTTAAACTATCACATAATATCCTGGGGTGAAAGTTCCCCCACACGAGGTTAGACAAGCCACTTACCTCGACTCCGGTACAAAACCGCTAAGAGACAACTCTCTTGCCGCGAATGTCGGCCTCCACATGCGTAGTATCTGATAAAAATCAATAGAATCACATCAAAATAGGCCAATTGGGCATTACCCAACCAAAACAATTCAAAATACACCAAAACCCGCAAGTTGCCAAAACCCGACTTTCGGTACGCTTCTCGAAAAATTACGAAAGTTATATATTCGGGTTCCTTATCTCAACACGAGTCCGTTCATATAAAATTTATCAAAATCGGACTCCGTTTGCCCATTCAAATCAAAAATTTCCTAAAATTTAGGCCTAGGGCTCAAACCCTCTATTAATCCTCCATTAACAGTGAAATAATCATGGAGAAACATCAAAATAAAGTTCTTATATTTACCTCCTTGATGAGACGAGAACAACACCGCGAAAATCACCTCAATCGGAGCTCTAGAACTCAAGATATGTCCAAAATACTAAACTTCTCGGTTTTAAACACTGACCAGGCCCATTTCCGCTTTTGCGGATAATTTTCGCATAGGCGGGACCGCTTTTGCGGTTCTATTTCCGCTTTTGCTGTTCCGCATCCGCGGTCAAATTCCTCTTCTGCGGTTCTGACAGACACCAGCACTTTTCCTCGGCACGGAAATGAGCATAACTTCCTCATACGATGTCCAAATTCGACGATTCTTTTTGCTATGGCTCCGAAATTATGATACGGATCTAATGGTTCAAACAAAACTGAATTTGGAGATCATTTACCTAATATGGTACCCCTTTATGTTCAAAGAAGCAAAGGTTGAAACATCAAATAAGAGCATGATCACAACCCGAAACACACCCGAGGCCCCCGGGACCCCAATCAATCATACCAACCAACCCCAAAACACATTACGGACTTGCTCGAGGCCTCAAACCACATCAAACAACTCTAAAACCAAGAATTACACCCCGATTCAAACTTTATGAACATTGAAGTTTCCAACTTCTATTTCCGATGTCGAAACCTATCAATCGCATCCGATTGACTTCAAATTTTGCACACACGTCCAAAATGATATATCGAAGCTACAGAAACTTTCGGAATTCCATTCTGACCCTCGGATCAAAATCTCACCTATCAACCGAAATTCGCCAAAATACTAACTTTGCCAATTCAAGCTTAATTCTACACCGATCATCACAAAAATATTCCGGACACACTCCTAAGTCCCAAATCACCTAACGAAGCTATCCGAACCATAAGATTTGCATTTTGAGTCCGATATCAAAATTTCCACTTCCGGTCAAATTTTCTCAAAAACCTTCAATTTTCTATCTTTAGCCAAACGACTCTAAAATGACCCACGGACCTCCGAATTCACTTCCGATCGCGCTCCCAAATCCAGAATAACCATACGGAGCTACTCCCAGTCTCGGAATCCCAAACGGACATTAATAACACTAAAATGCATTTTAAGCCAAATTGATGCAATTTCTTCTAAAATGCTATCTTCCATAATATGCGCTAAAACGCTCCCGGGTTATCCAAAACCCGATCCAGGCATACGCCCAAGTCCGAAATCATCATATGAACCTGTTGGAACCTTCAAATCTCAATTCCGAGGTCGTATACTCAAAATTCCAATCCTAGTTCATTTCTTCAATTTTAAGCTTTGGAAATGAGAATTTTCATTTAAATTTGACTCCAAACTTCTTGAATTTTAATTTTGACCATACACACAAGTCAATATACTTGAGATGAAGTTGCTCATGGCCTCAAACTGCTGAATGACGCGCCGTATCTCAAAACGACCGGTTGGGTCGTTACAATCTCCCCCACTTAAACATGCGTTCGTCCTCGAACGTGCTGAGAACTACACTGAAGTAGTCTAAAATCACTGGTTTAACATCTCATGCAACTTCCCGTGCTTCCACAACTCATTTGAGCACATTAGCTCGATAACTCTATAGATATACTCCTTTATTCGAGTAAATAAGCCATTAGACCCAATTCCAACATCCGGAATTTCCTGCCTAGCATGTTTCCATCATACGACCACAATATCATTCTTCACACGATGTACCCATACATGACTGCATAACTTTTTTTTGAATTCACACTTTGCATCACTTTACTCATGGGACCACAATAATATTCTTTAAATATAATAGTCGAAATTCCACAAATCCGATGCTCTCATTGCATCTCATGACCTACATGGGTCTTGCTCTAGCTTTTACAACACCGATACGACGGAAGAGATGTGCAGGAATTCATATTTAGTTGCCAAGTCAACAAATCATTCAGCCTATACTTCTAACAAGATCCATTACCTTGTCCTAAACCAGAGAATGTTATTTTCCTCTATAATATACTTCATATAATCAGTTTGCACTGACCCCAAATCCCATAACCTCATCTCACCCAGTACGAACTGCTCAGGCGATAAGCCACATCGGACATAATCAAAAGTCCCACAAGATGACACAATGTGCTAGTAATCCACTAATACGTACGTGATACAAAAGAAGGCGAACACTAGAGAGAACTATTCAGCTCTCACATAAACATGGGCCTCCTCAGAAAATAGGAAACATAACACATAAAAGCAATAATAGACACTGGAATAGACACCACATTGTTGCGGCGTGCAACCCGATCCCAACGATATGCCCATGGCGGCGTGCCACCCGATCCCAATAATATAACCATGGCGGCGTGCCACCCGATCCCAACAATATAACCATGGCGGCGTGCCATCCGACCCCAACAATATAAAACTCACACAAGGAGTCATATGTCGAGCTGAATAGCTCGTCACATCAAAATACTGACTATCGATCATAAGCACACTAAGGTGCATGATATCAGACACAATGAAACATATAGCGCTATAGGCTACAACTCAAGCACAACTGAGGTGCGATATAAGATCCGAGTCTCAAGAGCCATCATGCTCCTATAACATCACCGCTGAGCGGAACCCCAACACATAAGGAACTTACCAAGCCGTCTCACACTCATACGGCACAATATATCTTTACATGAATTAACCAACTGCGAAATAAGACCGCGACTATCCCTTCATAAAGGGCGCATTGCTGGAAGAAACATAACTGGCCTGACGCAAGGCTCACTTCCACATTTAAATCTATCCACCGACCTTAAGTCTATCCTGGTCGTGCCAAGATAAGTCAATAGTATTTCACAGGTCTATAACCCAATAAGCAGAGTGCCCTCCAGGCATAAATTCTCAATTGAATGATATCACCAAAATCCTCATACTTGGTTTAAATTTCTAACCAATCAAGTGAATGCAAGTCACACCTATACAATCTTCTTGTGGGACAAGCTCCCACCATCTTCCGAATAATTAAACGGGCCGGCACATTCAACCCACCGGCTGCACTAACACTGAAAAGCGATCAGGAGTCCCCAATCCGGGGTGCAAAGCCTTTCTCGCAGAACACCGATCTCAAATGATACCGATGTTAATACCCATCTTACTCAAAACACCGAAACTCCTTTTCTGCTCATCCGAGCTCTTTATATCACATTCATTGACCAAACTGTGACCTTGGTCCTTACTTCAAATTTCATACTACTCACTGCACCCCACGTGCCGATATACGATAGACACAATTTCCATCATAGCTCTAGAACTGACGATAGGCTAATACTTCATCACATAAGACCTTCCATTTAACTCACTACATGAGAGCTATAACAACATACGGCGAATTCTCATAGCCATCGAATATGCCAATATCTAAGTAGTGGTCCAAGCCACCATAACCCTTCCCGAGATCTGCCTACTCATAACAAGCCCCTAACAGACGAATACTTTAGAATAACATCAATCACCGCGGCCGACAAGTCTCAAATGTACCGCCACAAATCACATGCATAATTCGATCACGTTGCATGAACCGATCATTGACACCAATACGCCAACTCAACTATGGCCGATCAATCTACTTCCTTCCAGGTTATCCTTGATTACCTTAGAAATGTTAATATCTTCCTTCAATACCTAACTTGCTTCCAACCGCACTTACCCCGAGTGACCTTAAATCATGAGGCCATGCTATCTCAAGAACGACGACCATTTCATGTCTCTCAAATACTACACCACAAGTCAAAACATCATAGATCGTTTTTTTTTGCCTTTCTTCATAAGTTGCTTCAAAAGCTTGAGCCTTAACTGTACTTATAGACTCAGAATTATCAGGCACCACACTTTACCTCTTGAATTCACTAGGACCGCTATTGAGAACCATCCGGTTCTAACTTGCCCCAGTACGCAACCAACTCTACTGAATTTCTTTATAACATATGAATACCCTCTCGATAAAGCACCCAGCGGAATCACTTCCCGCGAAGCCTGCACCTATACGAGGCATAAATCATGAATTTTTCCCTCAAGTTTGAACATGAGCCAGTAAGGCTAAACATAACATGCATTCAACAATACATATACTCAAATTACCACACATGGTCCTTTTCCCGTGGCCGCAATAACCCATTAATACGCTAGTATCCAAAATTCACGCAGGTAATTAGCCATGTGACCCAAATCATAAGCGGCGAGACTCTCCCACTAGCTCAAAGCCACTATTACACGACTCTCGAGCACATTAGAAACATTCACTCAAGTCATCTGCTCTTATTCAACTGCAATTCACTTGAACCTACGAACATAATCACTTGTGCCGTATTAGCACTCTGACCCCATAGGGTATGACCTCATTCCGATACAACCAAACATTATCCCGCTCCATGCACCGAGCATTCTCTACCAACGACACCTTAAAACATACTATGATTCTCACACACCTACGAAGCACCATGTAGCCCTTGTCGAATATTTCCCTGCTGATAAAAAAAATGTAGAGTTTATTAGGGACATAGGAACATCCAAAGTCCCAACATCATACCATACGAGCCTCAACTCTTGCCCATCCGTAAGTTTTCAAGAACTTTTTTTTTTTTGAATAGCACCTAAATACATCGCAGGCCAAATCTGATATGACACATGACCCATAATTAGATCGTTGATAGTGAAATCCTTTCACTTAGCACGAAGCCTTCAAGATACATTTTGCTAATCCACGACAATAGCCTTTATCATATGTACGTCTTCATCATAAGACAGCCCAAGACATTGGTTTGGTACATGTCCTTCTTAAGACAATTAAACTCATTTCCCCCAGTATCTCTGCTGGCTGAATTATTCGCTAAATAGATATCTCATATGAACCATATACTCTTTATTACCACTAACTATCTTTAGATCTACATCCACCTTGTGATTCTACCATTGCTGTGATGATTTGGCAGTTAAGTAAACCTTCTCACGACCGTACTATCAACCGAATGCCAGAACCTAGTGCACCCCCATGTGCACAATTGAAGGTCTCTCAGTTCTCTTGCATTATCGATATGGACGACACGCGGTAACAATAGATG
This sequence comes from Nicotiana noctiflora, assembly GCA_032618575.1. Classification (NCBI taxonomy): domain Eukaryota; kingdom Viridiplantae; phylum Streptophyta; class Magnoliopsida; order Solanales; family Solanaceae; genus Nicotiana; species Nicotiana noctiflora. Next base: position 10,699 of record JASVEL010000295.1, on the reverse strand, counting down.
AGTAAATTCTTGACTCCCTTGAGATCTCTCTTCAGCGTCACGAACCGTCGGCGCATACTTGATACCGAGTGCGCAATTTCAATACACGAGTGGATGCAAAAGAACATATGATATAGGCTTCAACTGAATAAATGGCGCACGATAAGGAATTCAAAGAATTGAAGAGTTTCCTAAACAGTTACATAGCCCCTCGTAGATAAATACAGACGTCTCCGTATCGATCAGCGAGACTCTAAGTAACCGGTCTGTGTCCCGTGACTCCTATGAACCTAGGGCTTTGATACCAACTTGTCACGACCCTAGTTCACCAATCGTGAACATGTCGTGATGTCACCCAGTCCCCACGACTAGGTAAGCCTAACACGTTGCGGAATATACCAGTTTATGAACATTAAATAAGAAATAGCGGAAAACGATATAAATAAGAATGTAATCTGTGCCGCTTGGCACATACACCAGTCAAACACACTTTACAAACACCACCAAGACCCGGAATCCCACGGGTAACACAGACTAAAAGAAATACAACTGTGGCTCTATGTGTAAAGAGTATCTAAAACAACGAAATGAAGGAAAACATCTACTAGAACTATACAATGTGTTTGACGGGTGTATGTGCCAAGTGGCACGGATTACATTTCCTTTTTATATCGTTTTCCGCTATTTCTTGTTTAAGGTTCATAAACTTGTACATTCCGCAAAGTGTTAGGCTTACCTAGTCGTGGGGACTGGGTTCTGTCATGACATGTTCACGATTGGTGAACTAGGGTCGTGATAGAGAACAATAATATAATGATGATAACAATAATAAGCAGTTTAAATAATAATGAATCCGAAATGACGACAGTAAAGTGATTCTGCAACCGTCTACAATTTAAACTAGCATCAAGTAAATAACTCAATAAATACTCTATCAGCAAGTCCAGGACCTGTGGGAATTGAACCCACAGTCCCACTCTGTAATCAACAATCCAGGATCTCCGGGAATCGAACCCGCAGTCTATATCTCAATAACTCAGGATCTCCGGGAATCAAACCCGCAGTCCCTACAAATAACTCAGGATCTCCGGGAATCGAACCCGCAGTCCATAACAATAATCTCGTGATCTCCGGAATCGAACCCGCAGCCCCTACCAATAACTCATGATCTCGGGAATCGAACCCGCAGTCCCTACCAATAACTCAGGGATCCCGGAATCGAACCCGTAGTCCCTACCAATAACTCAGGATCTCGGGAATCGTACCCGTAGTCCCTACCAATAACTCAGGATCTCGGAATCGAACCCGTAGTCCCTACCAATAACTCAAGATCTTGGGAATCGAACCCGTAGTCCCTACCAATAACTCGAGATCTCGGGAATCGAACCCGTAGTCCCTACCAATAACTCAGGGATCTCGGGAATCGAACCCGTAGTCCCTACCAATAACTCGGGATCTCGGGAATCGAACCCGTAGTCCCTACCAATAACTCAAGATCTCGGGAATCGAACCCGTAGTCCCTACCAATAACTTATCAATAAACTTCGGGTCTCCGGGAATCGAACCTGCAGCCCTTTGATATCCGGGAATTGAACCTGCAGTCCACAAACAAAGCAAGTAAAGGAATACACAGAGAGAAATATAATATGCTTAACTATAACTCCACCGAGGACTAGTGCCAACAATTATCAAGAAGTTCAAGTAGGACAATTAGGCAATTAGACAGATAAATCCTACCTAATCATGCTTCCCTAACGAATACCGGGTAGATGTCACAATTTAATAAATTAAGAATAGGAATATCACGAATTGAACAATTCAAGTAAAGTGAGTTACAACAACCAGCGCATGTACACGCCCGTCACCTCGCGTACAAGGCTTTTCAACCATCACATAATATTCTAGGGGTGAAGGTTCCCCCACACGAGGTTAGACAAGCCACTTACCTCGACTCCGTACAAAACCGCTAAGAGACAACTCTCTTGCCGCGAATGTCGGCCTCCACAAGTGTAGTATCTGATAAAAAATCAATAGAATTACATCAATATAGGCCAATTGGGCATTACCCAATCGAAAACAATTCAAAATACACCAAAACCCGCAAGTTGCCAAAACCCGACTTTCGGTACGCTTCTCGAAAATTACGAAAGTTATATATTCGGGTTCCTTATCTCAACACGAGTCCGTTCATATAAAATTTATCAAAATCGGACTCCGTTTGCCCATTCAAATCAAAGATTTCCTAAAATTTAGGCCTAGGGCTCAAACCCTCCATTAATCCTCCATTAACAGTGAAATAATCATGGAGAAACATCAAAATAAAGTTCTTATATTTACCTCCTTGATGAGACGAGAACAACACCGCGAAAATCACCTCAATCGGAGCTCTAGAACTCAAGATATGTCCAAAATACTAAACTTCTCGACCAGGCCCATTTCCGCTTTTGCGGATAATTTTCGCATAGGCGGGACCGCTTTTGCGGTTCTATTTCCGCTTTTGCGGTTCCGCATCCGCGGTCAAATTCCGCTTCTGCGGTTCTGACAGACACCAGCACTTTTCCTCGGCACGGAAATGAGCATAACTTCCTCATACGATGTCCAAATTCGACGATTCTTTTTGCTATGGCTCCGAAATTACGATACGGATCTAATGGTTCAAACAAAACTGAATTTGGAGATCATTTACCTAATATGGTACCCCTTTATGTTCAAAGAAGCAAAGGTTGAAACATCAAATAAGAGTGTGATCACAACCCGAAACACACCCGAGGCCCCCGGGACCCCAATCAATCATACCAACCAACCCCAAAACACATTACGGACTTGCTCGAGGCCTCAAACCACATCAAACAACTCTAAAACCAAGAATTACACCCCGATTCAAACTTTATGAACATTGAAGTTTCCAACTTCTATTTCCGATGTCGAAACCTATCAAATCGCATCCGATTGACTTCAAATTTTGCACACACGTCCAAAATGATATATCGAAGCTACAGAAACTTTCGGAATTCCATTCTGACCCTCGGATCAAAATCTCACCTATCAACCGAAATTCGCCAAAATACTAACTTTGCCAATTCAAGCTTAATTCTACACCGATCATCACAAAAATATTCCGGACACACTCCTAAGTCCCAAATCACCTAACGAAGCTATCCGAACCATAAGATTTGCATTTTGAGTCCGATATCAAAATTTCCACTTCCGGTCAAATTTTCTCAAAAACCTTCAATTTTCTATCTTTAGCCAAACGACTCCAAAATGACCCACGGACCTCCGAATTCACTTCTGATCGCGCTCCCAAATCCAGAATAACCATACGGAGCTACTCCCAGTCTCGTAATCCCAAACGGACATCAATAACACTAAAATGCATTTTAAGCCAAATTGATGCAATTTCTTCTAAAATGCTATCTTCCATAATATGCGCCAAAACGCTCCCGGGTTATCCAAAACCCGATCCAGGCATACGCCCAAGTCCGAAATCATCATATGAACCTGTTGGAACCTTCAAATCTCAATTCCGAGGTCGTATACTCAAAATTCCAATCCTAGTTCATTTCTTCAATTTTAAGCTTTGGAAATGAGAATTTTCATTTAAATTTGACTCCAAACTTCTTGAATTTTAATTCCGACCATACACACAAGTCAATATACTTGAGATGAAGTTTCTCATGGCCTCAAACTGCTGAATGACGCGCCGTATCTCAAAACGACCGGTTGGGTCGTTACATATCTTTTCAAAATTCACGCCCCAGTTATCCAACTGAGAAAATATTTTTCTGCATTTTTATTTTCATGCATAAGGCGCCCACCTGGATAACGAGGGAATATTTTTCTGCATTTTTATTTTCATGCATCAGTCGCCAACATGGATAATGAGGGAATATTTTCAGCATTTTTATTTTCATGCATCAGATGCCCACCAGGATAATGAAGGAATATTTTTCTGCATTTTCATTTTCATGCATCAGGCGCCCACCTGGATAATGAGGGAATACTTTTCAGCATTTTAATTTCTGTATCAGGCGCCTACCTAGATAACTAGGGATGCATCAGTCGCTCACCTAGGTAACGAGGGAATATTTTCTGAATTTTTATTTTTCATGCATCAGGCACCTACCTAGATAATGAGGGAATATTTTCTGCATTTTTATTTTCATGCATCAGGCGCCCACCTGGATAATGAGGGAATATTTTCTGTATTTTTATTTTTCATGCATCAGGCGCCCACCTGGATAACGAGGGAATATTTTCAGCATTTTTATTTTCATGCATCAGGCGCCCACCTGGATAATGAGGGAATATTTTCTGCATTTTTATTTTCATGCATCAGGCGCCCACCTGGATAATGAGGGAATTTTTTCTGTATTTTTATTTTTCATGCATCAGGCGCCCACATGGATAACGAGGGAATGTTTTTAGCATTTTCATTTTCATGCATCAGGCACCCACTTGGATAATGAGGGAATATTTTCTGCATTTTCATTTTCATGCATCAGGCGCCCACCTGGTATAACGAGGGAATACTTTTCTGCATTTTTAATTTCTATTCAGGCGCCCACCTATATAACGAGGGAATACTTTTCAAGCATTTTAATTTTTGTTCAGGCGCCCACCTGTATAACAAGAGAATATTTTTTTGCATTTTTAATTTCTGTTCAGGCGCCTACCTGCATAATAAGGGAATACTTTTCAGCATTTTAATTTCTATTCAGGCGCCCACCTGTATAACAAGGGAATACTTTTCAGTATTTTAAAAAAAGTTTTTCTAACAGAGTAACACCATAATACGTGGAAAGCCCCATACTGGGGCAGAGAAAAAAGTTTTCTTTGTTTTTGTTTTTAAACAGGTATTGACATGGAAGCAAGAAGCATATTTTGAAGTCACACAAATGGATGGAAGTAGTAAAGCAAAAGCAGGAAATAATCAAAAATTAACAAAAAAGAAGGATGCAAATAAAGAGCAACATGTGATATGGAAAAGCAATACAATACAAGAAGACAAGACATTGATAGGATTTTCTTGTAATCCATAGATCATAGCTTAGAATAGCTTCTTTATTTCATTTTATCCTGGTGTAATAAGGAGTTAGTCAGTGATTATAGCAATAACAGCAGCAACAGCAAGTCCCTAGTAGTTTCAAACTACCAGACCTTCCCGAACTACACTGACCTGATTCCTGTTTAGCCTAGGATATGTTGGCAACCCCTGAAGGAGGGTGCGGTCAAAATGTTTTTCAAAATGCTTCTTACGGAATATGCAAGTGGGCAAAAATCTCTCATTACTGCTCACTTAACTTTGCACTTAAACTCTTCGTATTCCCGAGCAAAGAGGGGCAGCTGTGAGCACGTGATTTTTGCCCTGAGCAATTAAATTCCAATATAAATATAAAAATAATACAAAAAAGGACTTTTCGTGTGAAATTATGTGATTTAATTGAAATACTTATGATTTGTTCAAAAATAAATTTGAAACTAAAATTACAAAAAGAAATGAATTAGAAAATATCATAAAATTATGAAAATTCAGAAAAATCAAGAAAAATACAAAATACCGAAAAAGCAAAAGAAAAAATGGCAAAAATACCAGAAAAATCAGGAAAAATAGAAAAGTAAAGGAAATATAATAGTTGAAAATAAATACAAAAAGACAAATATAAAATACAAAAAGAACTGATACAATAGCCTACGCACAAAAACGCTCTCTTCTCTCTCCCAGGCGATTCTATGGAGAACTAGGGCTTCCATGGCTGCCGCGATCTCTCCCCGGCCTATGGATGTGGGAGAGCCAATTAAAAACCCAAACGAAGCTTCCTTAAATTTTAGTAACACATTGACATATGCTGATCGTACAAGAATGCAACAAACAGTAGCACCAATCACAAAATTACAACTAAAACCTACGGCTATAGTACATGGAGTTCCAACCATACAATTTACTATGGAAGAACGTGAGCAGTTTGCTAAAGAGGAAGGCTTGAACCGAGTAGTAGTAATCAAGTTGTCGTTTGATGCACCAGATTTGCAGGTTTTACGAAGTTTACTGCCGAAGATGCTTGGTATTGAAGGTCATTATGTTTTAGGTTTACTTGCTCCACGACAAATTCTAGTTCGCTGTGATCAACATGAAGACTTTGTATTTTCATTAGCTAGAGCTGTTAATTATTATCAACACAATGGAAAGGAGCACCAATGTAGGATTTTTCCATGGAGTGTTGGATATAATGCTAAGGAAGAAACTCCAAAGGCGGCAATTTGGATTTGACTTCCAAATCTCTCACCTGATTTGTTTGCGAGCAAGCCGTTAATGTCCATCGCATCTGCAGTTGGTAGGCCAATCACAATTGACAAGGCCACACAGATTAGATCACGTCCTAGTACAGCAAGAGTGAAGGTAATTATTGATTTGGTGGACAAACTTCCAGAAAAGGTGAGGCTTCAATATGTAGATGTTACAACTGGAAAGGTGGTGGAGGAATTCCAAACAATTGTGTATGATAATTTACCTGCATATTGCTGTCACTGTAAGCATCAGGGACATGAAGAAAGTCAGTGTCGTGTGTTAAAAAGAAAATCTGTAGCAGCAGTTAAATATGCTGATGACTTTGTCATGGAAGATGATCAACATAATGAAAAGCTACAAGGGGATGCTAGGGACTTTTTGAATGCCAAAAGGGGTGGGCAACAACTGATTGATAAGGCAGAAAGAGTTACAAACATTAAGCAACAGAATTTGTCAAACGTGCAGTCACTTGATAATGATCAAGCTCGTGAAATAATTGGAGCTGCTGCCGTAAGTCGTAGGGATGATGAGGCTGGTGTTTCTAGGGTTGTTAACAAACAGGATGCTACATGTGATCAAGTTGGTACATATGTTATTGATAAATCAAGTGCACAAGTTGATCGATTTACCTCTGCTAACTATAGTGCATCAGTAGCAGTTATAGGACAAAGTGTAAAAAAATTTGTAGGCTCAACATTGGACACTAATGTTGCACTCAATACAACTGGTGTACCAATTGATGTTACTGCTGAATTTGAGAAACCAACAGACTTGACAGGTGCTACTGTGCAAAAGAAGGTACAAAATCTGGAAAGAGAAGCTGCTTTGGTTCCTTTTGTCGAACCTGGAACAACAACAACAACAACAACAACCCAGTATATTCCCACAAGGTGAGGTCTGGGGAGGGTAATATGTAGATAGGCCTTACCTCCACCCGAGAGGGCAGAGAGGCTGTTTCCAATCGACCCTCGGCGCATGGAAAAAGGCAAACAAAATAAAAATAAAAATAAAAACAAAAACCGCATTAGTTACTCCAGCATATATCTCATAAAAATTATCTAAACATAAGATGCATGTGTACCTTAAATAAACAGACATGCAAAGATATCAAAACAATAACTACCAGAAATTACTACCAAAAGAGAACACAAATTAATCATCTATAGGCGGCGCTACTACGCCTCACACCCCGGGAAAGGAGTATGAAAAATCTAGAAGCCCCTATCCTACAACCCTGATACTAGACCTCCAGACTTTCCTATCAAGGGTCATGTCCTCGGAAATCCGCATCCTGGCCATGTCATGTCTAATTACCTCTCCCCAGTATCTCTTAGGCCTCCCTCCGCCTCGCCTCACACCGACCACCGCTAGCCGCTCACAACTCCTCACCGGGGCGTCGGGGCTTCTCCTCCGTACATGCCCGAACCACCGAAGTCTTGCCTCTCGCATCTTCTCATCCACTGGGGCCACCCCCACCTTCTCCCGAATAACTTCGTTCCTAATCTTATCTAACCTGGTGAGCCCGCACATCTACCTAAGCATCCTCATCTCCGCCACCATCATCCTCTGAACGTGAGATTTCTTCACCGGCCAACATTCCATCCCATACAGCATGGCAGGTCTAACCACAGCTCTATAAAACTTCCCCTTGAGTTTCTGTGGCACTTTCTTATCACACAAGACTCCTGATGCAAGCCTCCACTTCCACCACCCCGCCGCTATACGGTGAGTGAGATCCCCGTCTATCTCTCCGTCCCCCTGGATCACCGATCCAAGGTATCTGAAACTATCCTTCTTGGCTATGGACTGAGATCCAATCATTACGCTCCCTCCCACTTCGCTCGACTCAGTGCTAAACTTGCACTCCAGGTATTCTGTCTTAGACCTGCTTAGTTTAAACCCCTTAGACTCGAGAGTCTGTCTCCATTCCTCTAGACTCTCGTTAACACCGACCCTCGTCTCGTCTACTAGGACTATATCATCAGCAAATAGCATACACCAAGGGACATCTCCTTGAATATGCCGCGTCAAAGAATCCATCACCAAGGCAAACAAGAGGGGGCTAAGCGCAGATCCTTGATGGAGCCCCATAACCACCGGGAAATGGTCTGAGTTGCCACCCACTATCCTGACCCTGGACTTAGCTCCATCGTACATGTCCTTGATTACTCTGATGTAGGCTTTCGGCACGCTCTTAGCCTCCAGGCACCTCCATAGTACCTCCCTAGGGACCTTGTCATACGCCTTCTCCAAGTCGATAAACACCATGTGCATGTCCTTTTTCTTATCCCTGAACTGTTCCACCAATCTCCCGACAAGGTGGATAGCTTCCGTAGTGGAGCGACCCGGCATGAAACCAAACTGGTTCACCGATATAGATGTCGACTCCCTCACCCTGGCCTCGATCACCCGCTCCTAGACCTTCATGGCGTGGCTTATTAATTTGATGCCCCTATAGTTGTTGCAACACTGGATATCCACTTTGTTCTTATACAAGGGCACCACTGTACTCCACCTCCACTCCTCTGGCATCCTCTTGGACTTGAAGATCTCATTGAACAACCTGGTGAGCCACTCCACTCCTGGCTTACCCATGCATTTCCAGAACTCCACCGGGATTTCGTCTGGCCCGGTCGCTCGACCTCTACTCATCCTACGCAAAGCCCTCACGACCTCTTCCACCCAAATGCGCCTGCAGTACCCTAAGTCTCTATGACGCTCTGAATGCCCCAGCTCCCCTAGTTCTATGGTTCGGTCCCCCTCCTCGTTGACAAGGTCTCGGAAGTACGCCTGCCATCTCTGTTTGACTTGAGACTCCCTCACCAGGACTCTACCATCTTCATCCTTGATGCACCTAACCTGGTCCAGGTCTTGCGCCTTCTTTTCCCTTACTTTGGCTAACCGGAATAACTTCTTGTCCCCGCCTTTCTCCCCCAATTCCTCGTACATGCGACCAAAAGCCGCATTTTAAGCCCCCGTGACAGCCAATTTCGCTTCCTTCCTTGCCACCTTATAGCTCTCTCTGTTCACCCACCTTTCTTCCTCGCTTGTGCTCCCTGCCAACTTCGCAAAAGCAGCTTTCTTCACCTCTACATTTCCTCGCACTACGTCATTCTACCACCAGTCGCCCTGATGTCTGCCTAGATAACCTTTGGTTACCCCAAGCACATCCCGCGCTGCCTTCCCAACCAGATTCGCCGTCTCTGACCACATTGCGTCTGCTACCCCAGAACTTCTCCAAGCTCCACCCTCGACTAACCTTCTCTCTAGCTCCTGGGCTTTCTCTTTAGTAAGAGCACCCCATCTAATTTGTGGTTGGCCCCGAGCACCCCTCTTCTTCTTCTTCACCCAGATTTCGACATCCATCACTAGGAGTCTATGAAGGGTTGAAAGGGATTCTCGCGGAATAACCTTGCAGTCCCTGCACAGACCTCTATCGCTCCTTCTAAGAAGGAGGTAATCGATTTGAGTCCTCGCCGTCGAACTTTTGAAGGTGACCAAATGCTCCTCCCTCTTCTAAAATGTCGAGTTAGTAATCAGAAGCTCGGAAGCCCTAGCGAACTCCAACAGCGCAGAGCCCCCTCCGTTCCTAACTCCAAGGCCAAAGCCACCATGCACCTCACCATAACCACTATCATCTGCCCCAATATGGCCATTAAAGTCCCCTCCAATGACCAACTTCTCAGATTGGGGAATACTATGTACCAACTCATCCAAGTCGTCCCAAAAACGCCTCTTGACCTCCTCATCTAAGCCCGCATGCGGTGCGTAGGCGCTGATGACATTGAGGACGCAACCCCCGATTTGTCGAACCTGGAAGTGAACCATATATGCTTACAACTCAGATTGAAGGCTACAAAAACTAATATGGTTGATCAAGTGTTAGCCTGAGATCCTAAAGGTTCAGCAATCGAACCTGGGCTGCTGGATGGCAGTGTTTTAGCTACAGATAATAGTGCTGATGGGGATGTAACAGGAGCAGAACTGCAAAAAAACCTCTGACAAACTTGCTGCTGGCCAAACTTTTGGGATCGAAAAAAATGGGATTAACAGCTTGTTGTTGGAAAATCAAATTGGGAATGTAAGTAAACATGATAAGGGAGGAGATCGGAGCAAAAAGGAAGAAAATTGGAAGGTAGTAACATCTAGAAATTCTCCTACAAATATTGGGCGCTCATCCAAATTACAGAACCAAAGTGTTCAACGAATAGACAGCAATATTGGTTCCAGCTCATGTAATTTTGACATTCTTGTTCTTCTGATGATCGGGAAGGGCAATTGGTATTGATTGAAAAAGAACATAACTTCTCTAGTAATTCCGTCACGCCGAAGGCAGTTAGCTCTAAGCGTAAATCATAGGCTGACATAGCAAAGGAGAATGATGAAGCTGAAGAAAGCATTCAAGAAACTGGTTCGTCAACTCATCAAGAT